>LPNX010593649.1:199991-233566 GCA_001517045.1 Pseudotsuga menziesii | reverse complement strand
CTTCTTCTCTTTGTTCTCAAAAGATCATTATCTCTATACGAAGGTTTGTTGGTTTTTTCCCGATTGGGTTTCCCAGGATAAATTCTTGTGTTATTTGTTTCTGTGCTTTGTCTTTCTTCTATAGATGCTTTTGTTTTTTTGCAATTAATATATACTTCTATAATCTTGTAAAATCTAACATAGTATCAAAGCAGTACTAGAAGAAGCCATTGCTGGAACATTGTTAGAACCCTGCCAGAACTAGGGTTTCATCTTTCAAAGCCTTTACTCATTTTTTTGGCAGAAAAGGAGCCTTGAGAATTTGGATCCAAGGAGGGCACATCTTTTGGTGAAGGCAGTACTCAATTCTGAGAAATTTCAATTTTTGACCTAATTCTTCAGCTGCAACAGAAATTAAGGTTTCAAGTTTTGTGTTGATCTAGCCACTTCTTTGGCTCAACCTCACCTATCCCTAACTCACCTTGACAAGGCACATCTATATGTGAGGTTAGTTCCTTCAAATTCAAAATCTGATTTTTGACCTAACTCCTACTAGGGTTTCTGTTTCAGATCTGCAGATAAAATGATTGGAATGAAGGTTGAAGATCGTCTTGACAAGGATACCAACTTCATATCCTAGAATCCTAGGGTTGTTCTCATTCTTAGAGAACATGATATCTTAACTTTTTTCAATGAGAAAATTCCAGAACCAGAAGTGGAAGAAGCCAAGTCCCAATGGAGGAAGGGTGATGCAAAAGCAAGAAGGATTCTAGTGGACTCAGTCAAACACCACTTGGTTTCGCAAATCTCAGAAAAGACAACAGCTAGAAAGATGTTCAAAACCTTGAATAAGTTATTTTAAGACAATAGCATCAATGTGACTCTCACATTGAGGAAAAAACTATCAAATATGAAGATGACTAAGTCTGAAAACATGGCCTTATATTTCATGAGGATCATCGAACTTCGGGACAAGCTAATGTCCAGTGGAGAAAATATTGAAGAAAAGGAGCTTGTCATGACCACCCTAAATGGTATTCCACCATCTTGGTAGTTTTTCATACAAACCGTAAATGGTCGAACCAAGTTTCCCAATTTCGACAAGTTGTGGGTAGACTGTACTCAAGAAGAAACCAAGATTGCATCAAGAAAAAGAAACCATTGATCTCAAGTTAAGGAGAATCAAGCCTTCATCACTCATGCCAAGAAAGGCATAGGGAAAGGGAGGAAGTTTCATAAACATAAGCACCAATATAAGAGACCAAGACCTTCTCTATATCATAAGGAGAAGAAGAAGGACCTATCAAGCATACAATGCTATAAGTGTAAGAAATATGGTCACTATGCAAGATAGTGTAATAGTTCAAGGAATAGGAAACTTGAAGCCTCAACCAATGATGTTGATGGATACACTCCTCATAAGAAGACAAGGAATGATGATCGTTCAGAGTTCTTCCTTATGAAAGAATGATATGAAGATCCAAACTGTAATGATCATCCAACAAGCATACAAATATCAACAGACTCTGGCCGTAGAAGACTTTCAACAAAAAAACCAAAAGATAAGTATTTGTTCTACATAATCTAGTAGATTAGATCTGGTTACTTTTGAATATGTTTTACGTAGATCTACATTCCTAGATTCAGGAAGTGATTGAGCAGGTGGTTCCTTTATTAACAAGTAGGCTTATGTAGTATTTGTTATACACATGATTGCTTAAATAATGTGTCATGCTGCATAACCCATCTAGGATGGCAACTCCCTTATAACATACTTGGAATAGTACACACTCTTAAGGCTCTGATATAATGGAAACCATAAGCATCCAAATTATTGCCACATGTGTGTTGTGTCGAAGCATTGACTAAACGTTGCCTACATTATTTTGTTGATACATTGATTATGAAATATTGCTAACCATATGACATGATTTAACTTGTAGGGAATTCCATGATGTAAAAGGACAAGTGATCCCATTGATATACGGATGGATCATGAGTATAAAGCCTATAGAAGCATGAATTATGACTCTCATACCCAGAATGATCTCATGCATATATTTGGTGATCAGAAGCAGAATAATTATACGAATGTCGGTCTATCTTTCGCTTCACTAAGATTTACTCAACCGAATTTTGAGAGACAGAGGGAGTTATCCCTCAAATATGAGGATACTAGTCTATCGCAAATGATAGAAACCTGATGAAGCTTCCATTTTGATTCGAATAAAGACAATTGAAGTATCCTTGATGAACCTGGTCATCACTAGGATGGATACTTCCTTCGTATTTTTCCAGTCTACATTAATGTGCCCAAGTTAGAACCTTCAGGAAAGAAGGGAACATTCGTGGGATACAATGAGTCTTCAAAGGATTATAGAATATACATTCCAGGATCGAGGCAAACAAAAGTCATTCGGGATGTGACCTTGGAAGAAGAAATGGCTATCTGAAAAGGAAGAGGATTTGATATGGAGATCGATGACGATGAAGAGATGAGATCATCCCTCCCAATAGAAATTAAGAGGGAGTCTGAAGAAAGGAATGAACTGATCAGTCCCATTGATCCAATTGAGCCAGATGATGCTCCCAAAGATATGGTAGTAAGCCAGAAAATACCTATATGGGCACAACAAACATTACAGGATGCAAAGGGGCAAGAGCTCCATGTGGAATCTATCAAGAAATAAAAATACCTTACCTATATGGGCACAACAAACATTACAGGATGCAAAGGGGGAAGAGCTCCAAGTGGAATCTATCAAGAAATAAAAACACCTCATAGGTTCTCGATTTATGCAGCCTTGATGAGTCACATCATTGACTTAGAACCCACCACATACAAAGAAGCCTCCAGACACCAAGTTTGGAAGGATGCCAAGATGGAGGAGTTCCAGTCCATCATGAAGAATAATGTATGGGAGGTTGTACTGAGGTCTAAGGGGAAGTCAATAGTGATCTCCAAAAGGATTTTCAAGATTAAACATGGATCATATGGTAGCATGGAGAAACACAAAGCCAGATTTGTTTCCAGAGGATTCTCTGAGGAAGAAGGAATTGACTATGATGAGACATTTTTCTCTTGCGTCTCGATATACTTCCATTAGAATCATCATTGCTATTGCTTCAACTATCGGATGGAAGATGCATCAGATGGATGTAAAGAACGTCTTCCTAAATGGTATTATCGAGGAATAAGTTTACATTGAACAACCAGAAGGTGTTATTGTCCATAAGAAATATTCTCACGTATGTAAACAGAGAAAGGAATTATATGGGCTCAAGCAAGCACCTCGTGCTTGGTATGGATCGATAGACGGATACCTGGTAAACTTGGGATTCACCAAGAGTGATGTAGATCCAAATATTTACTACAATATTGAGGATAATGAGCCAATGATTTTGTTCTTGTACATGGATGAATTGTTTCTCACAGGAAATGAGAAACTATTTGAATGGTGTAAGAAGAAGCTTCCCTCTGAGTTTGAAATGAATGACCTCGGATTGATGCATTAGTTATTGGGATTAGAACTATGATAGAGGAAGGAGGAAATTTTCCTAAGTAAAGGGAAATACACCATTGATATCTTGAAGAGATTCGATATGTTGGACTGCAAGTCCATGGCTACCCTGATGGATTCTGCAACTTCAATAAACTGAAGCAATCCACTTCAAATTCTGGTATGATTGATCCCACCATATATTTCTAGTTGATTGGATCTATGATGTATTTGGAAAACACCAGACCGTATATATGTTTTTCTATGAACACCCTTATCCCCTTTATGAGTGATCTAAGGCAGATTCACTGGGTTTCTACAAAACATGTTCTCAGATACTTACGCGACACTGTGGGATATGGTCTAAGATATGCTTCAGGATTTGATACGATCTTGCACGAATTTTTTGACTCAGATTGGGTTGGGTGTGTTGCATATAGGAAGAGTACTTACTGTTAGTATTATTAATCCACCCTTATCCAATTTGGTCATATGTCTAAATTAGGAGCCATGTCTAAATCAGGAGCCCTTCTAGTCTATTTTTAGTCACTAGCACCATTGGGTCCACTTGGCCTAATTGGGGCACATGTTCTAGTTACTAAAGTGTGGGGAACACTAATTGAGGCCTACTTCCATTGATTTCACTTGCATGCATCATTTTAGGAGCCTCCTAGATCAATCCCTACAAATTAGGAGCCACTGGGAGTGCAGACACCAACCTTCAGTAGTTGAGTTCAGTTAGTGACTAGTTAACCTAAGTTAGGAGTCAATTACATTCAGTTCTAGTCCTCTACATTCAGTTAGTGCTAGGTTTTCATGGATGCATGCAGGAGAGGTGCATTTCTCACCTACCACAGTCAGTTAGGCTTAGTTAACACTAAATTAGACACTTGAGTTGTGTTTTAGAACTTCAATGAAATCCGATAATGATTTAGACAAGGTTAGTTAACCATTGAGTCCTCCGATAATGATTTAGACAAGGTATTAGTTACCTACAGTCAAGTAGAGTCTAATCAATTCAAATTTCCTCATGTGGATTCGAATTGCATGTGGTTATTTAGCCATTGTATTACATTGTAATTTATCATCTAATTAGTTTTTGATTAATGAAAGCATTTATAGTTGCAAGCCATTTTTGCACTGTTTCATTCTTCAATTGCTGAGTAAAATGTGTGATCTACCTTGTGAATTGTGTGTTTTTCCACAGATCTATGTGCTCAATTTAATATGGTATCAGAGCCTCAACAGACAAGGAACTTCTTCTCCTCAAATCTCCAGCTGGATCATTTTTTTGAGCAATTTTCTCCCTTCCTACTCTACACCAGAAGCATAAGGTTTAGCACTTAATACCCCAAGTTAAGGAATTGTTGATCAAGATTGCTTGATCAATTATGCTAGGTGTGATGAAAACCTGAAATGTGCAGGTAGTCGAACTTATTTTTTCTGTTTGATTGTGTGATTTACATGTTATCAGTTCTTCTCACTGCATTCACTACAATAGCTAAATCTTTTTCACTGCATTCAAAATGGACTCTCCAATAGAGATTCTCACTCCTTTGAATTACCATAAGTGGAAGGAGGACATGGAGATGCAGCTTCGCTCCAAACAAATTTTCAGGCTCACAATGGATACAGAGGCAGAGCCGGTTCTTAATCATGACAAACAAAAATATTTCAACAGTCTTGATGCAACATATGGATGCTTGTGCCTCTCAATATCTTGAGATCTTCTTTTCCACATCAAAGTATTAAAGACTCCCAAGGAGGTATGGGATAAGCTTGCTTCCTTGTTTGATAAGCAGGATGATTTGAGGGTCTATCAGTTTGAGAATGAGCTGGTCTCCCTTCATCCATCCAATTTTGAAACACTAAATGACTTCTTTACAAAATTCAAGAGCTTGGTCATGTTCGAATTGAAGTTGTGCAAGGTTGAAAAGGAGGATGATCAACTTATTCTTTCCATCGTCTCAAAACGTGGTGCAGACTATTCAGTATTTGTGTCAACCTTTCATTGAGTGAAGCTCACTACTCCAAACTAGAATATTCCCACTCTTAATAGCTTCATTGAATCTCTCACTCATGAGCATGACAAGTTGATCCAAATGGGGATCATTCGATCTTCCAAAGATCAAGCACTGGTTGCAAGAGGAGGTAAGGTAGCGAATGATAAATGGAAGCAAAGAGATGAGTCTCCTGTGAAGAAAGAGCAGTCAAATGAGCCTTCAAGTTCGAAGAGAATCAAGAACAATGGAAAAGGGAAGACCCTTTGTTCCTACCGTGGAAGGGGCTTTCATCCAGATAGCTCCTGCATGAGAAGGCAAATTGATGAAATGCCTCTTCTTTTGAAGAAACATAACATTACTGCACCTGTTAGCGCAAGGAAGGATGAACAGAGAGAAGAAACAAAAGAAACATAAGAAACTAAATATTGTTTCGAAAGAGGTCATGCACTGAAGGCTAGCTACTCAACAACACATGCTTTCTTCATTGATTCTGGAGCTTCCAATCATATTGTTGCATCCAGAGAATCATTGTCTTCTTTATAGTATTTTTATGGTCCTAATATTTAGCTGGAAAATAACAGTAAAGTTCAAACCAAAGGGAAGGGCTCTATCAAGATTGAACATGGAAGACTCAAATATGTGCTCTATGTTCCCTCCCTAGCTTCAAACCTGTTATTTGTATACCAGATGACTCATATTGGCTCTCCAAAGCGAGTGATATTTGGTCCTGACTCAGTGGAGAGCATATATATCTCTACTAGAAACATCATAGCAAAGGGTGTTGCAAATCATGCCTCCAAGGCATATGAGTTCTCACAATTCATGCCATTTTCAGAACCAGTGCACTCTCAGCAGCCACTTGCAAGGGAAGGTAAAATCATTTCATCTACTTCTTTTGCTGCTTCTACTAGTATTGCATATCCAACTGTATCCGTTTATGAGATTGAGATTCAAGGTGATTTAGATCCAGATCCAGTCCCTACTTCCAAATTGGAAGCTAGGAAGACGACTGGAAACCCACCTGACACTCAGAAGGGAAAGACCCTTGCGCTATGTCATGCGACCTTACCTCCTTTAGCGAGATGTAATAGACTCCCTAAAAGATGCTACATGGTAAGGGCTTAGTCTCACTACATTTGAAAGAATAGAGCTGATCATACACCTCTTCATGCAACAAGAGACAAAGGTTACATTCCTCCTTCCTTCCATCATTATTTTGGGAAAAGAAGGAGAAGTCTACATGCCAGGCCCCAGGATACATGTGCACAGAAGATAATGCATGCTGCTTCGCTACATCATAGAGATTGCAACAACACATTTTCAAGTTTTTCAAACTTGCATCCTGATTCTATCTGCTTAGTTAGAGGGGGGGGATTTTTTCCCATGTGGTTTTTTCCCCAGCTCCTTGTATTGAGCAGTTACTTTTCTTTACTTGATGTAATGGGTGACCTACAGTCTTAGTCACTAGGGTCCACACTTTTCCAAGTTAGCATTCAGGGGGGGTGTTAGGATTATTAATCCTCCCTTGTCCAATTTGGTCATATTTCTAAATTAGGAGTCATGTCTAAATCGAGAGTCCATCTAGTCTATTTTTAGTCACTAGCACCATTGGGTCCACTAGAATCTCGTATTCCGCAATAAGAAGAAGGATATAGAGATTTTATATAACTACATTCATGATATGGTGCAGAAAGGTGTGGTCAAGTTATAGCATGTACCGAAAGATGACCCGACTGCAGATATTCTTAGCAAGACTCTTCTCAGGACAAAGTTTGAATACTTTCGTAGAATACTTGGAGTAGAAGAAAATTTATCCCTCGTAAAGGGGGAAAGTCGAAACTGATATCTATGATACTTTCACACAGGTTCCTCTACTTGTTCTAGATCTCATCCAGGTATCAGAGAAATCCCATCGGCATTGTGAGATGGGAAGGTAGCAGATAGTTGTGTGCATAGTTGACCACTATACGTTCAAATAATCAATCTCGTGCTTTGGAGTAATCCCACCAGTTCTTGAGATGAATAGGTTATATATGGTCATGTACACTGTGGCTTTTTGTCGCCCAGGTTTTTAGTTAGGTATGGGATAAATCCCATCGCCATATTGAGATAGGAAGGGCATAGACGGTCGTGTGCACTGATGGCCACTACACGTTCATATTCTCAATTTGGTGAGTATTCCCACCACCTTTTGAGATGGACATGTAGTAGATAGTTGTGTACATTGGTGTTCCCTATTGACACAAGTTCTCATATTGGTGTAGGAGAATTCCCACCATCACTTGAGATGAATTGATAGTATATGGCCATGTGAAACATGTCCAGGTTCCCATATAGAGATAGACATATGATACGTTGATGACTCCTCTTGACGAAAAAACACAAAGGTTATGCCTTTCAGTATGTATAGAGATGATCAAGACAGATGAGATGTACAAAAGAGACCCAGATGTTCATGATGTTCATGATGACCATATATGAAGAATACCTTCCTCGTTGAGAGGGAGTGTTGGAACTTGTGCAACTTCAGAAAATATTCTTATTGTAACTCCTAAGAGAGATTATACTGATGTAACTAATCATGTAAACCCTAGACATATTAAATGTAAACCTTGGGGAAAGATCAGAAAAGGAAAAGAATACAAATAAAATTAATTTTTATTCCCCCAAGGTAGGTAAGCCCCAGTCAAACTAGCAAGTTGGCCCCAATGATTTTTCACTAGGAAAATCAGTATAAATAGGAGGCGCCCCTCCTCATTATCTCACATATTCACAACACTGCACTCAGACAGAAAAGGTGCACTACTGCAGTCTAGGAGAGTGTTTCTAGGGTTATATTTGCAAGAGACATTATCTCTCTCTCTCTCTTCTTCTCTCTGTTCTCAAAATATCATTATCTCTATATGAAGGTTTGTTGGGTTTTGTAGGGACTCGTTCTCCTGGTCCCTAATTTATTAAAAAAAAAAAATCAAACTATCTATTTGTGTTTCTTTTAACTGTTTGTTTGTTGGCTTAAATAAGTCTGGTTCTTTGTATCTAATGTACATGAAAAAGGGCAGCAGTATACATGTATCTACTATGTGACAAATTTAATATATATATCAATAATCATTTGCATATTTCATTAATATAGAATAAAATATATATCTGAGAAACATGTATAAGGAGAATTCCTAAACACTTAGGAAAGTACCTGAATATAAGTAGTGCTTGTAATTTTTGTCCAGGAGCCTTCCCTTGTATTTTTTGTCCCGAATCCTTCCCTTGTATTTTTTTTCCCAAAGCCTTTCCTTTAGCAGCTTTTCTCCCTACTTGAAAATGAACCCAACTACCCAAACGGGTCTGTCACCATGCCTGCTAGGAACAACCTCGCTGATTCCCTAGGTTCAAGAAACGATGTTCCTTGAACTCCCAATCCCAAAACCTGAGTATTGACAGTCCAACCAGTACTGTATTTCTCTTTCCCCAATTTCTTGAAATTCACAAGGCCTGTTGGTTTCCCCATAATCTTCTTGATCCCCCACCATCCCCCCCATCTCCCTTCCTTTATTGTTTCTCTTCTCCGCCTCTCTTCCTCCATTACTACCCTTATCCCCTCATTCATGAGGTCTCAAGCACCTTCTCGCCTACCATGTTAGGATCAATCAAGTCAGCTCAATTCATTTTATTTTAACATTTAATTAATTAATTATTCACCGCTATTTACGTGGTCCGCCAACAACACTCTCAACTTAACACTTTAATCTTAACGACATGTTTAATTAAATCCTAAATTCACATTATGTTTCCCTTTTTAAATAATATAACAAAATAAAAAATGTTAATTCTTCACTATTACCTCATATTACTATTAAGACTTATTTTAGTAATTGTTTATTAGAATTAATATTTAATAATTGTTTATCATAACTAATATTATTACAATTGAAATTAATAATTGTTTATTATAATTACTATTTAATAATTGTTTGTCTTAATTACTTGATGTTCACAATGGAGCATTAACTATAATTAATCATAACTAATATTAATTTTTCTTCACTTTCTAATAATTTATTATTAAATGTAATTAATTATAAACAATCTCAATTAATACTAATTTTGTAGTTAATCATAATATTCATCCATGGACCTACTTACCATGCTTAACAATTGCATAGTATTCATAAATTAAACTTTAATCAATATTTATTAATGAAGTTAATAATACTCTTTTATTAGTAATCACACCCTTAATACTTAATAAACATTTATTAATCAATATTAATTTACCTTAATCAGAATTATACCTTTTTACTAATGATTAGACACAATTGTATTAGTTCACAACTTAATAAGTAATAAGTAGGATGTAACTAGTTACAATTTCAAAACATCAAGGCCCAATAATAACATCATGACACACAATTATACAAGCACACACACACACACACATAGCTAATGCTTACATACATGTAGGTACACTAATAGTACTAAAACCACACATCAAACATCACACATAATCACATAAGTTACTATTTTTCGACACATATTAAAACATGAATTTGCAATGCTTATTCACTAACTCATATCATAACAAGCTATAACACCAACATAATATACTAGAACACGACACAAGAATAAAGCAAAGTGTTTCGACACATAGTTTATCAATTTCCCTTCCAAAAATTCCATGACATTCCATGACATTCCTATCTACCTACTTCCTTCTATCTATTTCACAACTAACTTCCACATCCTATCCTTCCTCTGTTGGACTACCCTGGTGCATCGACTACATGACCCAACTCCAAGTAGAACCTGTAAGCGGAAGTGTCGACTCCATCGACCAAGATTCCCCAGCAGGAACCCACTAGTCATCATCGCATGCCTTGGGGAGCATGCTGTAGCACAACCCTGCCATGACTCCGGGTTTCAGGGATAAACTATGGGTACTTCCTCCAACCCCCTAATGGAACAAGGGACTATGTCTACATCGACATAGTGATTGCATTGTGACTTTCGTACTCAGGTTTTGTCATCGAATAACCAATTTGAGCAGTTGGGTTTTCCCGAAACCCTGCACCTGTCCACACATCATGATAATAACATAGTAATCATACATTACCATAATAATTGATTCACATACCACATCTATTTTAGAAATCATTTCGTCAAGGTACTTCCATTTTGGGGGACTCAATTGTCCCTTAGCTCTTTTAAACATGTCGGTTAGTCTCATAAGAAAATGTTGTGCAATCGTCGACTTGTACATAGATAATATGTTAATACTAACAACAACAATATAATCATTTGCACCATGCATCTGGCGTCGTAATAATTTACTTGAACATAACTTAAATCGGTATCCACATACCATTATCTATTGAATTTGCATGCCAAAGACGTAATCAAAACATGATCATACTTCATAATATTAACATCACACACATATATATAAATTTCAAAAATAATAAATCCATGTGTCCACAGTGTCATCTACTGACGAAGTTCCACAATAATAAGGAAATACATCGAGTAATGATAGTCTAGGTAATAAGGTCAAAACAGGGTGTTACAGGTTTTTCCCAGGATAAATTCTTGTGTTATTTGTTTATGTGATTTGTCTTTCTTCTAGAGATCCTTTTGTTTATTTGCAATTAATATATACTGCTATAATCTTGTAAAATATAATAGATGAAGCAAAAATTATCGTAAAATCAAAGACACTAACGACAAATTAATTCGCAACTATGTGTCACTTTCTTATCATCCACCAATAATCAACAAAAATCCTTTAGTTGGTGGCGAGAGAATACTTCGTGGAAATGAGTTCGATATGGAATTTAAAGATGATATCAAAGAAAAATAACTAAATTATACAACCTTTCTATAAGGTAGAGTGTGTGCAAGTGTTGATTAGTAAAATGCAAACCATGAAAAAGACCGTGAATCCCCCGAGGGGGGCTGGAGTGTGGGAGCTATGTATCCCACTTGATTTATTTGTTGATGGAATTTACAAATTGATGAAATCAATAAATAAAATGCCTTTTGACCCTTGAAAATGGATCAAAAGGTTTACACACCCTTTGAAAGAAAAGAGGAATGAAGAAGAGGGAATAAGGAAGGATTTTGAGTGCTTCGGATGATGAAAAGTTTGATTTTCAATAACATTTCCCTCTCCTTTTTCTCATACCTACTAAAATCCAGTGAGCTATTTATTTTATAATCCCTGAATTGATCAAATAAAATTACAAAAAACTTATACTACTCAAGTACTTGAAAAATTGTAAAATTTTCTATGAAAACAAGCAGTTAAAGTATGAATCTAGATCTAGTTTGAGATGATACTTCAAAGAAATTCTAGATCTGATATATATATGCTTAACAAAATCAGATTTAAATATCAGACTTTTTAGATCTAAAATTTGTCAAACACAAAGAACCAGTAACTAAGAAAGATTTGAATTATAGAGAGAGAAGAGAGAGATCCTCAAGCCATGATCTTGAAAGGTATGAAGGATAGGGAATATGTAGAAAAAAACACATTATATTGCAGCTGATATAATGTAACGGAAAATAAGGTGGATGAAAGTGAGCACCAAAATTCTTTCACCTAAAGCAACCTGCAAAAACTAGAAAATCCTTCAAACAATCATGGTTAATCTAGTACATTTCATAATAAAAGAAAAGGAGAATATTAGTACAACCTAATAGAACCTATTAATCCTCAAAATATTCTACAAATAAAACATAAATGTTCAAATTGACAACAACAAATGTTCATCCAAAAGGAAGCTAGAACAATACTACCAAACTTGACAAAAAAGAAAGCCTAATTTAGGTGGATATCACCTCAGAAATTATCCAATTGCATAACCATGGGACAATGCCACAATGAGCCTCTGAATCCTTCAAAATTTATTAAAAAAATGTCAGAAAATTAAGTATAATGGGAAGAGGTTCAATACATCCTCTTGAAAGAGGAGAATGACCCTGCTTTTATAGCAAAAAAGGAGCTCAAACCCAAATGGGGCGAATTTTCCAAGTGTGAGGTGGTTTTGGGGGTTGAAAAAAATGTGGGAAGAGGTTTGATATCATGGGAGAGGAGGCTGACAACTCTCTTGAGGTATCCTACTTGGTTTGGGAATCCTCCACCTCCTCTAACCACTTCATCCAAGTGGAAAAAAACCCCGTCCATGAGAGAATTCACCCCCATTTTGTGGAAGTGAGTTGGATCCCCTCCTTTGATGGTTGAAGATGCTAATATATGCTCATAAATGTCCCATACAAGATCCTCAACAACTTTGACAGCTCAAAGACAAGTCTCAGACAAGCTGCCTTTGATTTTGGAATTGGATTTTCTCCAATTTTCCCATTTATTTGACCCTTTGAGTCATTTTGGGGAGAAAATCAAAATTAATAACTGGAAATTACTAATTTGACTCTAAAAAGTGGATTTAGGGGTTTAGTGGTGTATCTAGGTCCAAAAACAAGCATCCCCATGACCAAATTGGTTCCCTAGGCCCAATTTTATGACATTTTGAACTTTTACAATTAAAATACATCTTATCAATGATTTTATTAAAAAACTAAAAATTAAAAAATGCTATGAAAGACTTAGCGCATGTCCACAAAAAATTAGGACTGTGACTAGCATGGTATAATACATAGACCCTAGGATTTAATAAGATTTTAAGACAAAATTACCAATTTCACCATTCCGGCTTTGGAGGATTTCAGTGAAAAACTCGAAAAGTATATGTTGCTTAAAAAAGCGTCACATAATTGACGAGGGAAAAAGTACTCGAGCATGATGAACTTGATGACCAAGTCCTAAGAATGTCAATCCTTTTACAAAAATAAACAATCACGCTATGTCATTTATTACAATTCCCCCGAGGGGGTGTGAACATGCGAAAAAAGGGACCCCAATTGGCCCTAATGAAACCAAGGAACTTCCTGAGCCCTGCGTAAGAACACTGATTTGTTCTGGTCCTTGGTGGCTCACTTCAAAAATCCCCCAAGTGCAACTTAGTGGATAACATATGGCTCCAACCGCGGGACATGTGCTCGATTTGGTCTTAGGCATGGAGAGATTACGAGAACACCAGAATCTCTAGGTTAAATAACCTGTAAAAACATGTCATCTTGAAAAGAAAAAATTAGTAGCACAAGATTTATGAAAAGAGCCAATGAACTGTAAGTTACTTATTGAAAGGAACGAAAAACTAACTAATGAAAGAGAGTATTATTCCTAAGCACTGAAAGGAAATGCTCACTTTAAGGAGCTTATTTTCCTACTCTAAGCAAACCAAAATAAATATATTAGATAAAATCAAATATCCAATGTGACCACCTAAGAATTTGATCAAATTTAAAGGTCTTTTCCTTGTCTTTGGTTATCAACCAATGCAAGGAAACATTATTCAAGAAATGAAAATCTGCATGAAACTTCAAGATGGGAAGGTTGGACGAGAGATTATGATCATGGAGGAGGTCATTGAACTGCCTCCCAAATTGGCAAGTCCTCTTGTAGGATTCTTCTATCCAAGATTGGATACGATTGATGTAAATATATGTATGATGACGCAAGTCATCATATTCATCAAAAGGGATTATCTACTGATAAATCTATGTGTAAGCTGCAAAATGATCCAAATCATAAGGAATCTATGAGTGTAAAGACAATAGCTGAAACTGATGCATCATATCCGATTCTTCACTACACTACTTTTCTATGTCTTCATTACTGATAGTGATATATGGCTCATACTGATCATATGAATAAACTGCATGCTCTTCTCCCATATCAAAATTTTCCAAGGCCACAATATCCATGCTCTCTTCTTTAAAAACTTCATAGTTAGGATGTTCAATAAAACCATCAAGATACTAAAAAATCCCTCCATTATATATGTCATAGAAAGGATTATCAACAAAACCATCAAAAGTTTTCGGTTCATTATTTTCCTCCTCAGACATGTCATAGATTGTATTTTACATAAATGTCCAGGAATCCTCATCAACATCTTTTTCAGACATAAGGGAGTCTTCATCACTTATATCATGATACAGTCTATAATTGTTCTCCTCCTCATAATCATATTCTTCATAAAAAAGTTCACAAGGAAGTAAACATTCCAGACTATCATCATTACATGGAGAACATGAGGAGTGCCATCATGCACATTACAATTTTCATCATAAGTTTAATTATAATATTTTGTAATGGTTCGATCCTGAGTTAGATATGGAGTATAAATGTGATCATCATCAATGAAATAATCATGAAAGCATTCCCAATCACCACTATTCTCTGTTGATGTGACATGAGGAGGGTCTTCAATAATTTTTTTTCTTTTAATGGCTCTTCATGCACAAACTCAATGGAATCATCATGTATTTCTTCTTCATTGTGATATCTTGGGGGTAGAACCCAATACCTATCATTTCCTATCCTGATGACATGAGGTAATTTAGGGTCTTCCTCATGATACTCTATCCATGGCAAGGAAGCAAAAAGGAACCCTTCCAATAACTTGTCTAAATCTTCCATGTCATCCTCTCTTGTATGCCATTGCCTTAATAATATTCTAAGGAAGTTTGAAAGGGAAGTAATACCTTTATTTGGAAGACCATTGAGATACCATTCATAAGCATTTCCTCATAGAGTACTGGCAAACATTTCCATCATATTATCTTCATACAAAACATTGAAGTCAACCAGAATTTTAAGGAAAGATATGACATGTCGGACCTATGCATGCTCATTTCCCCAAAATATAGGTATATGATAACATATATCTTCACCATTATGATAATTAGGGAATCCTGGGATGTTTGAGAAGTTAATTGAAGGATATTCACTAGAAATATATGCTCTTTCATCATCCATATTGTTTTACTCAATAGCAAACATTTGATATAACCATGGAGTTGTCAAAATAATGAGCTTTAAAATTTTACTGTTTGCACGGGATCATCTACACACAATTAGTCTCAACAATTTTGGTGATAAATAAGGGATTTATCGCTTCAATGGAGTCTCCATGTGAAAATAAAAATATGCATCATAAATCTTTCACAAAAATTTCTCTTTTTTGCTTTTCTTTGTATAAAGGAAAAAGGATAGTGGAGTCGCTAGACAAAGAATAAAAAATCTATTCTAATCATTCATCAAACAAAGAAAAAACAAAAAAGAAGGAAAACAAAAGTCATAACGTGAGAATAAAAAGATTTATCCTCGACAATGGTGCCAAAAAGTGTTGTTGCATTTCACACACCTGGGGGTTAAGCTCAACATAAATCCTCAAGCTACTAGGAGTGTCCTTGGGGGTAAGTCTCGAGTCAAGTAATGTCACTTGATCTTGAATCCTACATTTAGGAAAACTCCTAACAAAGCCAAGGGAGGTGGTCCCTAAGAAAGACTCTGTCTAATATTCTTAAGTTTTAATCATTAATGATGGAAGTAAGTTGTTTAGGATTTTTTGAAGTAAAATTACTGAGACAAGATTGTTTGAAAATTTAAATAAATATTCCAGCATCATAACATCAATACATAAGAAAATTGAAATAAATGTGAATCAGATCAGTGCCAATGGAGTCAAAGTTAAATAATGCTGTTGAAATGAAATGTTTTGCAATGTGTCTTGGTCAGTTTTAATTATTAGAATATGAGTCGAGTTACCAGAATAGGATTCTCGATATACTGAAAGTACTATGAATATGTCTGGAAGATGACTAAAGTGGTTCCTCTCTCAGAAATGTGGGATGAATCAGAGTCTTTGAGAAGGTGTCCAACACTACACTAACAAGGATGTATCATGGTTGTATGTCGAGGTCACTACTCAGTGGTTCCCGCTTCATTTGAAGAATTTTCCCACGATTGTCAACTATTGTATACCAGATTTTTGTAATGTTTTTCGGGTAGTTAATTTTATTAATGAATTATTAGATTAATGTGTAGAATTAAGAGAGTGTCGAAAACTGCTTTTGATTCCCCAACTACCAGGAAAATATCGCAGAGGGAAAGAGCATACACGAGTTTAAGACAAAATGTTATTCCAATTTGATGAAGCAAAAATGTTTGTAAAATCAAATACACTAATGACAAATTAAACCGCAAATATGTGTCACTTTCTGATCATCCACTAATAATCAACAAAAAACCTTTGGTTGGTGGCGAGAGCATACTTCATGGAAATGAGTTGGGTATGGAATTTAAAGATGATATAAAAGAAAAACAACTAAACTATACAACCTTTATAGAAGGCAGATTGTGTGAAAGTGTTGATTAGTAAAATGTAAACCATGAAAGAGATTGTGAATTCCCCTAGGGGGATGGAGTGTGGGCGCCGTGTAGCCCACTTTATTTCTTTATCGATGGACTTTACATATTGATGATATCAGTAAATAAAATTCCTTTTGACCCTTTAAAATGGATCAAAAGGCTTACGCACTCTTTGGAAGAAAAGAGGAATGAAGAAGAGGGAATAAGGAAGGATTTCAGGTACTCTAGATGATGAAAAGTTTGATATTCGATAGCGTTTCCTTCTCCTTTTTATTAGACCTGATAAAAAATAGTGAGCGATTTATTTTAAAATCCCATTAATTAATCAAACAAAAGTACAAAAAACTTATACTACTCAAGTACTCGAAAAATTGTAAAATTTTCTATGAAAACAAGCACTTAAAGTATGAATCTAGATCTAGTTTGAGATGATACTTCAAATAAATTCTAGATCTGATATATATATGCTTATCAAACTCATATTTAAATATCATACTTTTTAGATCTAAAATTTGTCAAACACAAAAAACCAGTAACCAAGAAAGATTTGAATTTTAGAGAGATAAGAGAGAGGTCCTCAAGCCATGATCTTCAAAGGTATGAAGGAGAGAAGCACATGTAGAACAAAAAAAATTATATTTCAGCTGATATAATGTAATAGAAAATAAGGTGGATGTAACTGAGCTCCAAAATCCTTTCACCTAAAGCAACATGCAAAAACTAGAAAATCCTTCAAACAAGCATGGTTAATCTAGTACATTTCATCATAAAAGACAAGGATACTATTAGTACAACCAAATAAAACCTATTAATCCTAAAAATTCTACAAATAAAACATAAATGAACAAATTGAAAACAACAAATTTTCATCCAAAAGGAATCTAGATCAATACTACCAAACTTGACAAAAAAGAAAACCTAATTTAGCTTAATATCACCTCAAAAATTATCCAATTGCATAACCATGAGACAATGCCACAATAAGCCTACAAATCCTTCAATATTTATTAACAAAATGTCAGAAACATAAGTACAAAGGGCATAGGTTCAATACATCCTCTTAAAAGAGGAGAAAGACCATGCTTTAATAGCAAAAATGGCGCTCAAACCCCAATGGGGTGAATTTTCAAGGCGTGAGTTGGTTTTGGGGGTTGAGAAAAAGGTGAGAGAAGGTTTGAATTCATGGGAGAGGAGGATTCCACCTCCTATTGAGGTATCCCACTTGTTTTGGGAAGCCTCCACCTCCTCTAACCACTTCATCCAAGTGGCAAAAACACCCTCCATGAGAGAATTCACCCCCCTTTTGTGGAAGTGAGTTGGAGCCCCTCCTTTGATGGTTGAATATGCTCCTATATGCTCATAAATGTATCATACAATATCCTCAAAAACTTTGACACCTCAAATACAAGTCTTGAACAAGATGCCTTTAATTTAGGAATTGGATTTTCTCTAATTTTCCCATTTATTTGACCCTCTGTGTCATTTTGGAGAGAAAATCAAAATTAATAATTAAAAATTACTAATTTGACTCTCAAAAGTGGGTTTACGGGTTTAGTGGGGGGTCTAGGTCGAAAAACGAGCATCCCTGTGACCAAATTGGTTCCTTAGGCCCAATTTTATGACCTTTTGAACTTTTACAATTAAGACACTTCTTATCGATGATTTTATTAAAAAACTAAAAATTAAAAAATCCTATGAAAGACTTAGCGCATGTCCACGCAACTTTAGTACTATGAATAACATGGTATAATACATAGACCCTAGGCTTTAATAACCTTTTAAGACAAAATCACCAATTTCACCATCTCAACTTTGGAGGATTTTGAGTGAAAAACTCAAAAATTATATGTCGCTTAAAAAAGTGTCACATAATTGACGAGAGAAAAAAACACTCGAGCATGATGACCTTGATGACCAAGTCCTTAGAAGGCCAATCCTTTAACAAAAATAAACCATCATGCTATGTCATTTATTACAATATCCCCGAGGGGGTGTGAACATGCGAAAAAAGGGACCACAACTTGACTTGATGAAGCCAAGGAACTTCCGGAGCATTGTGTAAGTACATTGATTTGTTCCGATCCTTTGTGGCTCACTTGAAAAATTCCCTAAATGCAACTTAATGGAGAACACAACTCTATTAAAAAAAAAGTATCAATTATTAAACACATGGAATGACTATTAAAAAATGCTTTATTAGGTATAGTTCATTGTAAACACCATTCCCACTATGAGCTAATGCATGAACAAATTTAATCACATGACTCTCATCAACAATACACATGAGATACCCACTAACATATGCACTTAATATGAGAGGAAAATAACTCAAAGCATAAAAAATGGCGACATTGCAACAATTATTGATGCAACTCGCTACCCTACATGATAATACAAGCATCCTTTGCCAATGTTCTCAATGGAAAAGATCACATCGACCACTAGCCTATGCATTAGGACAAGAGGCCATTAAATTACTAATGCAACCCACTCTATCATGAGAAAGAAGTAGACATGTGCATTATTATCTTTTAAGTAGATACATAATACTCGAAAAAAAAAATGGATTGTATATGTATAAAATAGGGGTATGTAGGGCTTTTACCTAAATACATACATTGGTGTCAACAACCCCTCTCTTTATATATATTTGTTATGTCCCCGACAAGGGGATATATATGAATCGCTCAAGTATATTAATTTGAGCAATTTAAAACATTATGAAAGTTTAGATTAAGGTTTGCAATATTCAATACAATTTTTATTTAAGTTTATTTTTTAATTGTATATTTTAGGCTACTATTGGTCTGGTGGAGCTGACGTTGCCCTGGGTTCTTGTGCCCCACGACCTGACGACGACCTGAAGTCATCAATGCTATAAATGCATCAGAGTATGGTTTCTCAGACAGCTTCTTGGTGGCAGAGTTATGAAGCTGGTTTCTTGAAAATTTCTCGGCAGTAGAGTAATGATGCATGGCAGGTATTGATCCCAAGATAGCTATTATTATTAATATTTATTAACCTTATTATTCAAGAATGGTCACAACCTAAAAGATCCATGCATTAATGCTGAAATCATATATTAACGCTGAAATCCAATAATTTTAGGGTTGGTGTCTCATAAATATATGAGCTATAAATTAATGCAGAGAAAGTCATAAATATATGAGCTATAAATTAATGCAGAAAGTCTGTATATTTGAATTAAACAATTTTGATCAACTAATGGTTTACATGTTCGAAACTTCATTGGAATGCGTACAAACAATTATCATGAAATATTTTTAATATTTTTATATCTTTTACTTCATTTATCAAATCACCTCTGTGAGATTTCAGCCACCTAGTTGCTGTTGTTTATTTCATGGGTGTTGGAAACTCCCCTGTTAAATTTTTTTGAGAACTTTGTTGTATTTCAAAATTTTTGATACCCTGTATTAGTGTACGAGGCGAGAAAGGAGTATATCAATTATAACGTAAATTGCAATTTTCCCCTTTCGATAGCTAACTATGTATCAATCAATTAAAGGGAATGATGAATATCAAAGTGTAGAGAAGAGGAGAATGCTATAATTATTCATGGTACATGGTTTACTTCATGGGTGTCTGCTAACTCCCTTGAAGATCAGAGCTTCAATGTTGTGGTTTGCACTTTTATTTGCTATATTTTCCAGAAATTGTCAGTGGCATTTTTGTTTTCTTAGCTAGTTATATGCATAAGAAAATAGAAGGAACCCATCAATATTTAAATAATGGGTGTTGTAAACTTTCTTGAATGCCATAGTTTCAACAATGTGATTTGCAATTTTAGCTGCTAACAATTTTAGAAAACTGCATTGTCTTTTAGTTATTTTTTATGGTGTTTACCATTCTACCTATCAAATTGGATTTGGTTGCAATAATTACACTTTATTATGAAAATAATATAGTAGGATACATTGATAGCTACCTTCCAATATTTATATCTTGAAAGATTTAACTCAAACTTTCTTACATGCCAAAGTTGCCGATGATCCAGTGTACAATGAATATAGATTGTTTTTTCTAGCACACTATGCTTAAAGTTCTGTATTTTTTCAGGAAGGCTGTGATATTGGAGCGTGGTAGCTAGAATCACAGTAATAAGATGGAGATTTTGATCCTTGTGCATTCATATGAACGAACTTACATCTCGTTAAGCCTTTCTGCTGAGAGATGGTAGCGTGCAATCTTGGAAACTTTATTGTTTCTAGTTGAGTATATATATATAGTGTAATATTTGAAGTTCCAGTGTATGATGGCTATAAATATTACATCGGTTGTGATATTGAAATATGGAAGGATACTTTGAACCTCAAATGCCCTTGTAGCTGGTATTTCCTAGATCATACCTTTATCTAGAACAATGTAGTTCAAGTATTCTATTTTTTTTCGGGAAGGCTGTGATCTTGAAGGTGATGAAGTATCCCGGGAATTTAACCCCAAAAGGTTGTTATAAATGATAAAGGTGTCGCACAGGTAATTTAAATTATTCTCAAAATGGAAGAAGTTTGTTTACATATATTATGGACCAATATCTAGGTGGTTCAACATCAAGTAAACTACAATTACTGCCAAGCTGAACTCCAGCCCAGTGGTTCATTTATTGAACTAATCATATTTCACAATCTGTAACAATAGGTGTCAGTCATGAAAGGCCTTAATTGCTCAAAATTCAGAGATTGTCGTAGAAATCACGTATGAGGTAGAAGTTTATATTTTCACTTTCTAAATTTGCTAGTTACTCCCAAACTGATGAAGGGCAAGGGATCACAAGCTTTGTGATTGCATACTTTGCTGTATAAAGAAGTATTGTAATTTTTCTTGTTGTTTAACAGGTCTCACTACTTTACGCTTAGTGGTATTTCTCCAGAGTGAATTTACTATGAATCTGCTTTGGAGCATACAAACTTGTACTAAACTAGAATAAGGATAATAAGGGCAGAGGCCAAGTTTGACATTAGGAGGTAGATCACTTCACACACAATATCTGAAGTAGAATATAATTTGCTAAACTTATATCAATAAGTCTTGAGAGCTCTATTACTGCATACAATCATCATATAGCATTATCTTGTCAATGGTTGCATGTGAATACTTAAATATTCTAACCCTATGTGTAAATGGTTCCACATTAGTTTTGTCCTTATTGAAGAATTTTTCTTTGTTTATCTTTCTTTAAAAAATACTTTACATAAATGCGCGTAAACTTGTATGAAAACAAAAAAGAAACCGTGTTAAACAGTTAAAATTAGGGTATATATCTGTCTACTAAACTCTTGCAATAAGTAAATTAGTAAATACTACATTCATCATTGTGTAATCATGTAATGTAAATTAGAATCTATTAGGTTTAGGGGGTTTGTATTTTCATAGGGAGACATCTAGGAGGTTCAAAGTAGAGTGAAACGTTTCTTCTTACATTTCGCCAAGGTTCACCCAAAGGAGAACATTGAGAAATGTTTGTCCCAGACTCCCAAAGTCTTGGGGATACAAGAAATGTAGGAAACATGTTTCCAACCCCGGGGATGCATCCCCGTGGAATACCGCTATTTCATATATCTATGTGAGTTAAATATTTGTTTAAATTGATTCAGAGATGATATGGTGTTTTTTTAAAATTTTATTATCTATAAAAGCGTTATATTGGAATGACAAATATGTTTAGATACCTCAATTATTTTATAAGTGATATATCAAAATGTCAAATATGTTTATAACATTCAAAAAGACTAGATCAAATATAACGTCTGCCATATCTTCTAGTCTTTTGACTCTACCATCTCTGTTTTCATCTAGTCTTTGGTATAAATACACTATTTTCGATACCATAGATTTAGGAGCTCATTCTGCAACATAACTAGGTAATTTGATACCTCTATCAGATTCTGCCTTGATACAGGCTATCTCTTCCTTGAAGTGAAGCAAAAGTTTCTCAAGGAAAACAAATTCCTCCTTGAGATTTTTCGGCCTATCAGACTTAGTTAACTGTTGTTTTGTGAATGATTCTGTCTCTTGTTGGAAGCATTGACATTTTTTTCAGCAGAAATTGCAATTGCTGCTTACCCTAGGTGATCTCATTTACAAGTGCAGTCCTTTATGATTCCAGAAGACGTGTAAAATTTTCCTTTTTAGTATGGAGGCTTTGAGGTTGGCTATCTCCCTTTTGAATCCACTGTTTTTTTCTTACAGATATTTTGATTTCCTCTTAAAGCAATCATATCCTTCTGATGTCTTGAGAGCTTGTTCTGCCAATAGTTTGTTGAGGTCCTCAAGTGAAGCAATTGTTTCTTGGATATCTGGTGCAGGTGGGGCAATCACAACCAACCCTAACCAACACTTCCAGGATCTAATGGCTCCCCCACAATTAGAAGGACTGCCAAATTTAGCCCAATGGCCAAATTCTGCTCTAAAACTGCCTTCCCGCAGCTTTACCTCTGCAAATCCCCCTTCCACAGGTGGGATGCAGGATCTCGATTGCCAAAATTGCTCTTCGCAATTCCATTTCCGCAAATCCATTCCACAACAACATTTCTGCATGCAGGATGCGGGATGCTGGATGCCAACTTTCAAAAAGTGCTCCCCGCATCTTCCTCTCCATAAATATTTCCCTGCAACTTTCTCAGTCGTCCGATCCTTGCGGCTTCCTCTACGACCGCCAATCTTCTTTTTGATGCGGCTCTCAAATCTCAATGAATTTGTTAACTTCCTCACAATGCTTGGTGCGGGATACTTCAGGACTGTCAGATCTGGGTCTGTGGCATCAATTTCCATCGTTCGTTCTCTACAAAAACTTGTTAAGACATAAAACCTACGGGTTGCACCGATTGATCATGAAATTGATCAATCTAGCCTGCAATATTCACGATACTTGGACTTAACACTCTTATGCATGCATCTACTCTCTATTTCAACTATTTAAGCAAGAAATCGATGCAAAAAATCAACACTTCACGAAATCACACAAATGTTCATGAAAACGCCTAAGTCGTCTCTGCAAGATTCACAGTTCAACACAACACATGCCTAAAGGCTAGCAACCCTATAAGCACACGGTTAATCCTTCTATTAAGCAACAAAGGGAAATGCACACAGCTTGGATCTCTCTCCTTTCGATTCTTTAAAATATTTACAAACATGAATCAGACACAGGTCTGTCCTCTCCCTGCAAACTCAGAATTCTAAATGCTGAAGAGTAGAAACCCTGCTACATCTCTAAATGGTCTATTTAACCTAAAATTTCTACCCTCTCCTAAGTGGTCCTACAACTGAAATAAACACTACTATGACACATGATGAAATGTCCCTGTCTGAAACAAACTAACGACGGTTTGATCTCCATGTAGGGAGTCGTGATCTGTAATGATCCCCTACGCGGCTATTCAGATTATGACTCAACAAAAAAATGGTTACAAAATATGCCACAACATGTGACCAATCCATCACATTGCTGGCATGCCACAATGCTCCTACATTAGACTTGCAAGGTAGAAAATTATGAACCCATGTTCATAAGATCAACTACAGTGAAACCCTTGGCTTCCAACTGTGCAATGCTCATCCAAGTATAATCCTCTATTGGTTGCTTCTTCCACTTGACCAAATACTCCAGATAGTCCTTCTTCCTTGTACTCTTTGACACCCTAGTGTCGAGAACGGCCTCAAATTCCAATGGTTGTGTCACATGCATCTATGCTACCCATTGTAGGTATTCAGTAGGATCCTCACCTCCTGCAAAGGTTCCAGTGTCACCTGCTACATAAGGATATATATTTGCTACATTAAAGATTGGTGAAATACCCACTCCTATAGGCATCTCTAACTCATAAGAATTCGCTGAAAAATTCCTAAGTATTATGTAGGGTCCAATCTTCTTCAGCTTGTTATACTCCCCTTTAGGAAATCTGTCCCTCTTCAGATATGCTAAGACCAAATCCCCTACTTCATAGTTCTTTTCTCTTCTTCTGGAATCTGCTCGGGACTTATAACTGGTGTTACTCTACTGTAATCTTGCTTTCACTTGCTCCTGCAACTCACTGACTCTTGTTGCAAACTCTTCTCCATCAACACTTCGTTTCTCCAATTGACCCAAGTCACGAAGTTCATGCACTCCTCTTGGATGCATTCCATACAGAATTTGAAATGGACTCATCCCTATAGTCCTGTTTGGTGAATCATTATATGAAAACCCAACTTGAGCTAATACTTTGTCCCACTGCTTAGGACTTTCCCCAATCAAACTTCTCAACATGTTTCCCAGACTCCTATTGACTACTTCGGTTTGTCCATCAGACTGTGGGTGATATGCTGAACTAAAATTCAGTCTGGTAGCCAACTTCTTCCACAAGGTTCTCCAAAAATGCCCTGTGAACTTCACATCTTTGTCTGATACAATGCTTCTAGGTAAACCATGTAGTTTCACAACTTCATCAAAGAACAAGTTAGCAATGTGCGTGGCATTACTAGTATTGTAACATGGAATGAAATGTGCCATCTTAGAGAATCTATCAACAACAACAAAGAGGGAATCATGTCCCTTCTGAGTTCTTGTTAAACCTAGAATGAAATCCATACTCACAGAATCCCAAGGCCTAGTTGGAATATGCAATGGTGTATACAATCCCATGTTATGGCTTCTCCCCTTAGCATGCTGGCATACTCTGCATCTTCTTACAAAATTCTCAACTTCAGACCTCATCCTTGGCCAAAATTAGAAATGAGACAACTGTCTGAAGGTTTTATCACTTCCAAAGTGACCTGCCATACCTCCATTATGTTTCTCCCGTATCAAGTTCTCTCTCATAGAACACTTTGGTATACACAACTTACTGTTTTTAAAGAGTAAACCTTCTTGTAGTGTATACTCCATCCATGGCTCTCTGTCCACCTCTACTAGATTCTTACAAGCCCTGTAAGCCTCCTGGAAATCAATGTCAACTTCATACAAATCTCTCAAATGCTCAAATCCAAAAACTTGGATCTGATTTTCTTGCACAATCAATAGTCTCCTACTTAAAGCATCAGCTACTCTATTTGACTATCCACTTATGTGTTTCAACACAAAGGTAAAGCTCTGTAAGAACTCAACCCACTTGACATGTTTCAGGTTCAACTTAGGTTGATGCATTATGTACTGTAATGCATGGTTATCTGAATATAACACAAATTCTTTGGGAATCAAATAATATCTCCAATGCTTCATTGCCTGAACAATAACATAAAACTCCTTGTTATAAGACATATACTTTTGCTTTGCATCATTCATCTTCTCACTAAAATACACTATAGGCCTGTCCTCCTGACTAAACACAGCTCCAATTGCTACTCCACTAGCATCACACTTCACTTGGAAAGGGTGGTTGAAGTCTGGTAACTTCAATAAGGGTTTCTCAGTGATCTTCTTCTTCAAGAACTGAAATCTCCTTTCAGCCTCTACTTTCCATTGAAATGGTTTCTTATCCTTCTTAATGGTTTCAATGATATACGCACAAATACCACTGAAATTACTTATAAATTTCCTTTAGAAGATTGCTAATCCATGAAAGCTCCTTACCTCAAATATGTTCCTAGGTGAAGGCAAATCAATGATTGCTTGCACCTTTTCTGGATCCATCTTCAACCCATCTCTTGAGATAATAAAACCCAAATATACTAGCTCTGTCTTCATGAAGGTACACTTCTTCACATTTATCAACAAATTTTCTTGTTGTAGCCTCTCCAAAACATATCTCAAATGCTTCAGATGCTCTTCTTCTATTTGGATGAAAACCAAAATGTCATCAAGGTAAACTATCACAAAATTACCTATGAAATCTCTCAAGAATTCATTCATTAACCTAATAAAGGTACTTGGTGCGTTGGACAATCCAAATGGCATGACCAACCACTCATAGAACCCATGATTTGTCTTGAAGGCTGTCTCCCACTCATCTCCTTCTCTGATCCTTATCTGATGATATCCACTCTTCAAATCCAGTTTTGAAAAGCATGTTGCCCCACTTAGGCAATCCATCATGTCATCCATCCTTGGTATTGGGAACCTATATCTAATGGAAATCTTGTTAATCGCTCTGGGGTGAATACACATCCTCCACTCACCATCCTTGTTGGGTGTCAGTACTGCTGGTATTGCACATGGAATCAGACTCTTTTGAACCAATCCTTTGTCCAACAATCCTTGGACCTGCTTCCTCAATTCTTCATTCTCCCGAGGTGTCAACCTGTATGCTGCCTTGTTTGGTAAACCAACTCCTGGAATAAAATCAATCTGCTGACTTATATTCCTCCTTGGTGGTAGTTCATTGGCTAAATCATCCACCACAATGTCTCTATACTCACTCAGCATCTCCTGAATCTCCTCAGGTAGATCTGTCACATCAGTCTTCACTGTCACCACTTTTGGTTTGCATAACACAACATAGTTCAACTCTGCTTTCTCAACCTATTGCAAATACTCTTTTCCTAACAACATCAAAACCTTAGGTTCTGACTGTCCTACTGTAGTTCCTGCTTGTAGAGGGTGAAGTACATGGGTTATCCCATTCTGCTCGAAACTATGACAATTACTCCTACCATCATGAGTTACTTTCTTGACAAATTGCCATAGTCTTCCTAACATGATATGAAAAACATCCATTGGCATAACATCACATAGAATCTTGTCCTTATATGGACCTATCTGAAAATCAACTTCACACTGTTCACTCACCAAGATTTGATGTCCTTTATGTAACCAAGATACTTTGTATGGAACCAGATGCTTGGTCTTCTTTAGCCTCAGCTTTTCCACCATCTCTATGGAAACAAGATTGTCAATACTCCCATTGTCAATCATAATCTTACAACAATTCCCTTGGAATTTACATGTAGTCCTAAACAACGAGTTCCTTTGAGTAGGCTCTGCTTGCTCCTTCTCTGGTTTCAACAAGACCTTGTTCATCATCAAAGATTATCCTATCTTCGGCAAGAATTTTTCTACCATCAACTATTCTTGCTGTTTCTCATTCTGCGCTACATAGGCTCCTCTCTGCCCTATTTCTTCCTTTCCTAGAAACTCAAATGACTTATGCCCTAACTGGTTGCATTTGTAGCATCTAATGACAGATTCTCTACCTCGTCCTCTACCTCTACCTCCTTGGTAAGGTCCTCTTTTACTAGAATCACCTCCTCTGCCATGATGCTCTTGTTGGCTAGAGTTATTGGACTCCCCTCTCTGTGGTCCAAATCTTCCTCTTCTAGTCACTTGCCCTCTTCCTCTGGTTGAACCGCGACCTCTACTAAAGTTTTGCTTTCTTATTATCTTCTCTTCTGCCCTTAAGGCACACTGATATGCCTCCTCCATTGTTCTAGGCGAAATCATGCTAATATCTTCTTGGATATCCATCCTTAGACCATTCACATATCCCCAGCCTTTTCTGCTGACTCTTCCGCATATCCAACCCTTAGGTTTACTTTGTAAAACTCCTCAGTGTATTCTCTCACTGTTAACAATATCTGCCTAAGGTTTTGTACTTTCCTATACAGAATTAATTGGTAATATTTGGGCAAGAACTTAGCCCTCATCTTTGCTACCATTATATCCCATATTTTTATCAAGGGTTTATTCTTCCTCCATCTTTTTGCTTGGACACTATCCCACCATAAGGACGTGTGCCCTTTCAACCTCATCACAGCCAATCTGACTCTCTTATCTTCTTCTACCTCATTGTACTCAAATTACTTATCCAACTCGCTGATCCAGTCAATGAGATGCTATGCACCGAGACTCCCATCATATGTAGGCAACTCCGGTCTCGGCCTTGAAGTCCCTCCCAGAATAGATCTGAAATATATTAACTTTGGTGTTTCCTGCATAGGTGCAACTTCTTCTCTTTGCTCTTCATCCTCAGGTTCACTTATGTCCCCTGCTTCTGGGTCTCTTCGCCTGTCCATTTCCATGGCTTCCAGACGTTCCCTTAACTCCTGTATTTCTTCTAGAACTTCTGCGTTCCCTTGTGGTCGACCTATGTCATGACCTCTCACTCTTCCAATGCGTGCAACCATCTTCCCACTCTAAGCCTCTGCAATAACAGTCCTCTTCCACACTGTTACAACTTACCTCACCAAGTATCTTCTCGGCCCTTGGTCTGTCGGCAATGCTGGTCCTCTATCTAGAACCTCCTGAGTACTCTTCCTTTGTTCTCTTCAATCTCCTACGGCTACGCTTCTCTCTTTCACGTGCTTCTCCTTAATCCTTCAGAATTCTACCCACAACCTCAGTTGTGGAATTCCTCAACAGGAAATCTCAACTTCCTGCTCTGATACCAAATATGGTGCGGGTGGGTCGATCACAACCAACCCTAACCAACACTTCCAGGATCTAATGGTCCCCCCACACTTAGAAGGACTGCCAAATTTAGCCCAATGGCCAAATTCTGCTCTAAAACTGCCTTCCCCTTCTCGCAGGTTTACCTCTGCAAATCCCCCGTCCACAGGCAAGATGTAGGATGCGGGATCTTGATTGCCCAAATTGCTCTCCGCAATTTCGTTTCTGCAAATCCATTCCGCAACAGCATTTCCGGATGTGGGATGCGGGATGTTGGATTCCAACTTTCAAAAAATGCTCCCTACAACTTCCTCTCCACAAATCTTTCCCTGCAACTTTCTCAGCCGTCTAATCCTTGCAACTTCCTCCATGACCGTCGATCTTCTTTTTGATGTGGCTCTTAGATCTCAGCGAATCTATTAACTTCCTCACAATGCTTGGTGCAAGATACTTCAGGACCATCATATCTGGCTTTGCGCCCTCAATTTCCACTATTCATTCTCTGCAAAAACTTGTTAAGAAAGAAAACCTGCGGGTTGTGCTGATTGATCATGAAATTGATCAATCCAGCCTGCAATATTCACGATACTTGGACCTAACACTCTTATGCAGGCATCTACTCTCTACTTCAACTATTTAAGCAAGAATTCAATGCAAAAAATCAACACTTCACGGAATCACACAAATGTTCATGAAAACGCCAAAGACGGCTCTGCAAGATACACAGTTTAACACAACACATGCATAAAGTCTAGCAACCCTATAAGCACATGGTTAATCCTTCTATTAAGCAACAAAGGAAAATGCACACAACTTGGATCTCTCTCCTTCTGATTCTTCAAAATATTTACAAACAGGAATCAAACACAGGTCTTTCCTCTCTCTGCAAACTCGGAATTATAAATGTTGAAGAGTAGAACCCCTCCTACATCTCTAAACGGTCTATTTAACCTAAAACTGCTACCCTCTCCTGAGTGGTCCTGCAACTGAAATAAACACTACTATGACGCATGATGAAACGTCCCTGTCTAAAACAAACTAACGACGGTTTGATCTCCACGTAGGGAGTCGTGATCCACACTGATCCTCTACGCCGCTATTCAGATTTTGACCCAACACAAAAATGGTTACAAAATATGCCACATCATGTGACCAATCCATCATATTGCTAGCATGCCATGATGCTCCTGCATCAATATCTAGGCTTTTGGTTTTACTCTTCTCAACACACGATCCTAACTAGTTAGATAGAGTCTTGTTTTGCTCTTTTAGGTCATTCAAGTCTTCTTCCATGTCAACCAATATTCTGGTTTTTAGTATCAATTCTTTTGCCATGATTTCTTTCTCTCTTCCCAAGGTAGAGAACATAATGTGAAAGTTTTTGAGGTCAGTGAGCTTTGTTGAAAACTCATTTTGCAGCTTCTGTTTTTCTTGTTGTGCACGCACAATCTCTTCCTGCAAACTATTGCCATCACCTTGCCCTTCTTTACATATATTATGCTCACGTGTTAATCTGGCGTTTTCACAGTTCCCTTTTACAAAATATTGCCATCACCTTGCCCTTCTTTACATTTGTTATGCTCACGTGTTAATCTGGCATTTTCACAGTTCCCTTTTACAAGTGCTGGTAGGAGATCCCCAATTTGTTTTTGTTGGATTTCAACAAGCTCAGTTTTACGATTCCATATTACCGAGAATACATATTTCCAAGCAAATGTAAACTAATTTATCTTTCAGCACAAAATGATCTTAGATTCATAAAAATAGGAGATACTTAGTCACTTATTTTAACATTGTGTTGGTGCATTCCACGATCAAGCAGGTGCAATTTGTGGGTCATTCATTAGGAGGGGAAATTGCAATCTTGGCCACACTATGGGTATTGGAAAATAGGTTGAGGCAAATATCTCCTGTTTGTATAACATTTGGATGAATTTTAGTGGGGGATGTAGGATTTGTTGAAGCAGTTGGCCGTGAAAAATGGACAGGCAACTTTTGTCACGTGGTTTCCAAACATGGTATTGTTCCTTAGATGCTCCTTGTACCATTTGAGTAGATTGCTTAGCCCTTAATCACTATTTTCCTCATTGGCATGCCATAATGGTTAATGGCAGTGAAAATATACTTGATTATTTTAATCAAGATGCTTGGAGGACCCTTCTTAACAATGTCTTGTTAAATATTGAAGTGAAGTGCAAGATCTCCTTGTGATATTGAAGATAGAAATGAAATACAAGGATCAATGTTCATTGTTACCTCGACGAGTTTCAAAAGTTGAGTTATATGAATAATAATTTCATCTAGATGGGAAGGTCCCTTATCTGTCATGTCGATATGATCTGGCACTATTTGAACGGTGGAAGAGGATGATCCACCACCTGATAGAGGAGCATAAGTCGGAGCAACCAAAGAAGCATTTAAGGGAGCAGAGGATGGAGTAGAAGATGGTGCAGCCAAAGAAGCGTTAGGGGGAGCAGATGTATATATTGTTGAAATGAAAGAACAACAAAAAGAGACGGAGGAAGAGGATAAGTCTTTCTTTGTCATCGTTATTCAAGAAGGCCAAGCTTAGAACTTACAATGCGAATCAGAATCAAGAAGGCCAAGCTGAAATCTTACAATGAGAATAAGAAAAACATAAATTTGAAACTGAACTATGAACTACAATACTCACAACGCAGCCTGAAACTCATCACAATACTCACGCTATATGAGGATATATAATATAACAAACTTGTTATATCAAATTATCCCATGTCCTATCAGTTTTCTTTGCTTATACTAATTTTATTAATATTAAAGCTTAAGTAAAAATAATCATAGAAATTCTAAATTAATCATATTATAATAATTTTGTAAGTCAATATTTTTCTCACATTTATAAAGCTTATGTATTCATTGAAATTTAAATTTATAGGTTCTAGTGTAAGCTAGTTATGCCAGTCGGTGATGTGGGCCTTCCATGTATATAATTTTCTCTCTCCTATAGGTATTATAATGTATAATTGGCATGGCTAATGGCTAATGATTTTAAACTAATATCTAAAGCTTTTGTATGCCCAAGCACACTATCCTTACCCAAATAGTGGGTTTAGCAGTTTGTTTGATGTTAGTTGTATTGGGATTGTCTCTCGGAGGGAGTTAGATGGGGTTATCAAGAGAAGCCCATACAAACCTTTCGGCACTTACATGTTTTGTTCAAGTGAGGGCGCAATGTGTATTGATAATTCTGAGATCATTTTGAAGATTTTTCATTTAACATGAAAATTTTATGATAATATTGTACATGACTGTTTTACAGAGCATATAGTATATGATTATGTTTTGAAAAAGCTTATGATAATATTGTATTGGACTGTTTTTCAGAGCATATAGCGTATGATTCTGTTTTGAATCATACCATAGAAAAGGCCATAATTGACAGGAGAATTGCAAAACCTGATTCAAAATCTTCTACCAAAATAGGCATATTTTTACACCTGGAAGCCATTGGTGTTGGCTATCAAGTATATTCAATTCCCTTTTTAAAATAAAATTTGGAAGACCAAAAAAATTAATGTTGAAAGCTATCATCTCAATTTGTTGAGAAGTAAAAGTTTTGCTAGTTTTTTTATTGTGTTAAGAGTTTGATATTAAATTGTAATTTGACATTGACTTTTATCTACATTGTGATATCCATTTTGTGCAAAATGATAATGCACCCTGAAAACAAGCACCACGCAAACTTTGTTGATCTAGGGTAGAGCTTGAGTGCTCTAAAGAGCGTTGTGAGAAAGAAGATTGCATCACATATTATGATTCCTTCAAGAAACATGACAAGAAGGATATCCAAACTAATTTTCCCAGGGTAAAGCTTGCCTCCTTATGGGATGATATTATTGAAAGGTGTGAAAAACATGATTTGCCAAGTGAATTCCAAACCCATAATAAGTGGATAGATGTTGGCACTACCTATAGCAGACTTGTAGAGGGGCTGGATATTGCACATTATTATTTGATTAACCCCAAGGGAAATTATATTTCAGATGGAAGACTTAGTCGTCATAAAGTTCTTCAAAAATGGGTGGAATGTACTTGAGGCATTATTTTTCATTTTTTAAGAAAATATAATTAATAAAACCATTAAATTTTTATATTAATAAAAGAAACAAAAAAATATTATACTATATTAATTTTAAGAAAAAACAAACATAGATATGGTGTTAGAGGATGATTCAAATTAAAGTTAAATATGCCATTAAAAATACTCTGTTGATTTTAGGCCAAATGATCTGAAATGTACATAGATAATAGAATTAGTGTTTGTTTACCAGATTATATCTAAGTTATCTCATAAAGCTTTGATGATTTAGTTTTAACTTTTAAACTATTATTATTTAACTTAATATCAAATTCAAAAAAAAACTCAATGTTTCTATTGCAAAAAACTTCTCTTCATAACTAGCCACAAAGCTAGATGACAATGTCAGGGACATTGCCACCGCGTGACTCTTGTTTTA
>LPNX010593649.1:153492-198249 GCA_001517045.1 Pseudotsuga menziesii | reverse complement strand
TATATATATATATATTACGAAGATGACTCTTCCTATAGCTTGATTTTTAAGTCAGAAGAGGGAATGAGAGAAAAGACTCCTGTCACCTCGTGCAACGAAATGAGTGCAGATGCAGCCCCAGATCCGTGTAAGGTTTCTCACACAAAACGTGATGGATCCATGATGAATGCGAAATCAAAATCTAAAGGGACGAGAGCAAAAAAATCAACTCCAGACCTGTCTATGGGTAGAGACATATAGTTGACAGAAATCCCGGATTACCTAAACCTCGCATTAGTGGGGAGATTCTGTGGAAAAATTACAGGGCGCTCTTCTTTAGCAGAGTGGATGGAAAAAAAATAGAACCCGGTGTTGGTTTATACCCCTTGATTCCATGTGTTACCCAGGAGCTGGTTTTTGTTAAAATTTTCAAAGGAAAAGGACAAAATTCTACTCTTGTAAAGGAGCTAGAATTGGGGTCCATCTGGATTAATTTTAAAGAAATGGCATGTTGATTTTAATGCACGTAGGGAGCCTCATAACATACAACAAGTATGGGAAATTATCCCTGGTTTACCCATGATTTTCTGGCAGCAACACATTCTTGAAGGAATAGGGAACAAAATTGGGAAGTTTATCAAGCTCGAGGATGGCTGGGAAGATAAGACAGACCAAAGGTGTGCTTGAATTCTCGTAGAGTTGGACATGAGGGATGGCTTGTATGAGGAAATTTTTATTAAAATGCATGAGATTAGCTGGACTCAGCGCTTAGATTATTGGAAACTGTCGTTCCGTTGTTTCAATTGCAGACAAGTAGGGAATCTACAAAAGGTCTGCTCAGTAAATATAGGAAGACAAATGCATACTTACAGGAAAGTATGGATAAAAAAGATGGAAAATAAAAAAATATGGGATGCCTCGAAGTCAAAAGAAGAGTTGAATTTAGAACAGTCCAAAAAGGAGGAAGAAACAAAGATGAAAATAGAGCTGGTTGAAGAACCTTTCAGGACAAAGGAGGATGCGGAGGCATTGACAGAAACACATGCAATCCAGGACGTGCAGAAAGGTGGTGAACTAGAATCCAGCCACACGTCGTTGTCCAAAGGTACAAAAACTATCATTGGCCCTAATTCTGTTAATACAATTACAGTGAATGTTGTATTAGAGAATCCCAAAGTCAATGACAAATCATCAAAGTTGTTGAAAAGAAGGGTCTTGGGTCCCATGGAAATAGAACATAACTCTTTGGATAACTGTAAAATAGAAGTTGTGGAAGCTAAGGGGACGAAGCAGAATTCCTCGGAAACTAGTAAGGGTTACAATTTGAGGCCCAGAACAGGAAAGGAGAATATTTTAATCTCCACAGGGGGGACTAGCCCTCAGTCAAATTCCAAAATTAGGTGCTGGAAGAAAATTGTTTCTGAACAAAGCACAAATGAAGGAAACAAAGGAAATTCTGGAAGGGAAGCAAACCATGATAGGAAGGGCTCTTAGAGTGAGAAAATCCCCAAGTAGGGTAACTTAATGCTAATTTTATCCTACAATGTGAGGGGGTTAGGAGGGGCCCCCAAATTAGCATCCCTCTGTAGGATTTTAGAGTTAAAAAAGCTAAAAGTGGTAGCATTACAAGAAACAATGTCGAAAGGGGGAAAAGCTAAAGTGGCGCTGAAAACATGTTTGAGGGAATGGCAGATGGAAACGATGGATGCAGAAGGACACTCAAGGGGGATGGTAACATCTTGGATTCTAGACATCGTTTGCCATAATAATTCTATTTTTAAAGATGCAATAGGAACAAAATTAGAAGACCTTGCAACTGGGCTTGGTTTTTACTTCCTGAATGTTTATGGCCCTTTTTATGATAGAAGGAGATTTTGGGAAACCCTAAGCGAAAGTGGAGCTTTGGATCATGATAACCTGATTTTGGCATGGGATCTAAACATAACCTTGACATCAGGAGAAGTATGGGGAAAAATGCACGGTCAAATGGTTTAGCAACATACTTCAGCTCTTTGTTTGATCAAAAGAAGCTAATAGATCTCCAACCAAATCGGATTGAACCTACTTGGAGAAATAACAGAGGGGGAGACCAAGCAATTTCTAAACGCTTGGATAGATTCTTACTCTTAGAAGGTATGATACAAGGTGAGCTGGTGTTTAATTTTGAGGTAGAAAATGGCGGTTTATCAGATCGTAGACCAATCACTCTTTCAATTACAAAGTTGGAAGATAACCCCCCTGCACCGTTCAAGTTCAATCTGAATTGGCTAGACTACGAGGAGTATCAAGAGTTGTTAAAGAAGAGTTGGAAGCTAATCGAGGTTCAGTCATAAGAAGGGTGCATGTTTTAAATGATGGAGAGGTTATCAAAAATAAAATAAAAACTTTCAAAATAATGGGGAAGTATTCAAAGAAGCTTAGATCGGAAGGAGTTGAAGGAATTTGAGCAAAAAATTCAGAATATTCATAGTTACAACAACACAAGGGTCTTCTCTGTGGCAGAGCTAGATCAGTTAAGAGTCGAAGAAAAAAAATGAAGTATTCTCTTAGCACAGGAGGAAAAAATCAGTAGAATAAAGAGTAGAGACTTATGGCTGGAAGCCGGGGACAAGAATACCAAATAATTCCATAGGTTTGCCTCACACAGGAAAAATATAAATACCATCTTGGAAATCAAGGATGAGGCAGGAGGGGTATCCCAGTTGTTCAAAGATAAGACAAAAGCTGCAGTGGATCATTAGCATAAAATATTCACAACTCCACCAGGATGCCCCATCAGTGAAATCCTTGATGTTTTAAACCTGTTCCCTAGGTTAACCATAGAGGAGATGCAACAAGCTCTAATGGAGGAAGTGTCGGAGGAAGAGCTCAACAAAATCATATCCTCCTTCTAGAAAGGGAAGAGCCCAGGGCTAGATGGTTTTACCCTGGAATTTTTTTTAGGGTTTTATGATTTGTTAAAGGATTGTCTACTGAAGGTGGTCAGGGAATCACAAAGGATAGGAAAATTATTAGGGGCCATGAATTCCACTTTAATTACCCTAATTTTGAAAAACCAAAAAGGGGAGACCTTTGAGGATTTCAGACCTATTTCCTGCTACACCATGGTGTACAAAATCATTGCTAAGATCATTGATCAACGACTCAAGCCTATCATGAGTCAGTTTATAACAGAGGAACAATTTGGTTTCTTCTTCAATAGGCAGATACATGACGCCATGTCACTAGCTCAGGAAGCTTTACACTCAATAAAAAAGGAAAAGCAGTCGACATTCACACTAAAAATAGACTTATCAAAAGCCTATGACAAGGTAAATTGGACCTTCATACATTTGTTATTAATCCAGATAGGAATGCCGATAGAGATGGTGGAGTGGATTTTGGGATGTATTCAGTCTGCTTCCATTGCAGTTTTGATAAATGGATCCCCCTCCAAATTTTTTATACCTACCAGAGGATTGATAAAAGGATGTCCCCTATTTCCATTCTTGTTTCTGTTGATAGCAGAAGATCTGAGCAGAATATTGCACAAGGCAAGAGACGTAAGGTTGATAAAAGGAGTAAAAGTTTCCAACCAAATTGTGCTGACACATGTCTTATTTGTGGACGATGTGCTCATGTTTGTGGATGGAACCTTCAACAATTTACATAATTTGAACAAGGTACTTAAAAACTATCAAATAGCAATAGGGATGGAGATAAACCTGGAGAAATCAAAATTGTCACACAACAATATGAATGAGGAGGTCATAATACAGGAAAAAGAGATAATTCCAGCTTCCATCTCACCAATGGATGAGGGATTCAAATAGCTAGGGTTTCAGTTAAAACCAAATGCATACACAGCACAAGATTGGATGTGGCTCTACAAAAAAATTGAGAGCAGAATAGAAATGTGGAAAAATCGGTTCCTATCAAGGTTGGGGGGGGGGTCGATTGGTCCTGTTGAAAGATGTTTTACAAATCATCCCAGTATACTGGGCTTCAATTTCATATATTCCAAATGGATTATTAGCAAAGATCAGGAAAAAATGTTTCTCATTTTTATGGAAATTGAGCACAAAAAAAGAAGGCAATCCTTTAGTCAAGTGGACAAAGATAGTTCTTCCTAAATCCAGAGGTGGTTGGGGGAATAAAGAACACATACCTCTTTTGCAAAGCATTGACAGCCAAATATCTGTGGATATTGGTGTAAAACCCTGATACTTTTTGGGGAATAACTATGAGAGAAAAATATTGTCCAAATGCATCCATAGAAGAATGGTTTTGAGAATCAACAAAAACTCACAAAGGAGGGTCACTGCGTTGGAAGGCCTTTGTCGTAGCTTTCCCACTCGAGGGAAATTGGGTTGCCTAGAAGGTAGGTGATGGAAGAAGAATTAGAATAGGCCAGGACCCTTGGGTAGGCTCAAGAGAAAACTTCAGGTTACTAGACACTCTCATAACACATCTAAAGGAGAAAGGAATTTCAGTTTTAGCAGATGCAATCTCTTATACAGATCGCAACCAAAGAGGCATGGTATGGAAGTCAACACAAGACCTGGAACTACCCCAAATTGATGCACCTTTATGGAACTCTTAGACTAAACAAATCAGAGAAAATTTTATGCACCTAGAAGAAGAGCAAGACAAATTAAAGTGGACTTGGAATACCAAAGATGGGAATTTCTCTGCAAATATGGGTTACGAAGCAACTTTCTAGTTAGAGAAACCGTCAACAGAATGTTGGTGGTGGTCAAGAATATGGAAAACTAATGCCCCTTTAAAAGCAATTATAACACTATGAATGGCTTTAAACAACAAATTATTGACTCGGGAAATGCTTCTCAAGCGTGGATTTAATGGGCCTGGTTATTGCAGTCTATGTAGAGCTAAGAGTGAATCAAATTCTCATTTTTTTCCATTGCGCTTATGTAGGAACAGTGTGGAAACAATTTATTAACAAGCTGGACCCTTCCACAAGCATAGAAGATGAGGAATATCTGGAGCACAAAGTGAAAAATTGGTGGAACAATGAAAGGGCATGTCAACATGAAGCGTTGCCAGCACTTTTTGTTTTCACTATATGGGAAACAAGGAATAGAGAAATATTAAAAAAAAATTGGACTTCCTCAGAAATAACAACTAACATGCTTTTGCAGGAGGTAATGGAACATCAAACGAAACCATAACAAAAACCAAGAGAGTGCTCAAATCGTCGAACATAGAAAAAAACACTCCTTGGGATTTCTTTGATGGAGCAAGCCAAGGGGAACCTCCATTGGGAGGAGCTGGAGATATTCTCTTCCTAAATGAAACAACAAAGACAGAGATTACTTTTGCACCAGGACAGGGCACAAACAACAAGGCAAAATTATCAGCTTTATGGTCAGTCCTTTGAATAGCATCTGAAAATCATGTTCGAAACCTTCATCTCTTTGGAGACTCTAAAATGACTATAGATTGGGAAAATGGACAGTTGCGGATAAATGCACCACATATTCAACATTTGTTGAGAGAAATCAGAGATCAAATGGTAAATTTTGAGTCAATTTCCTTCCAACATATTTACAGAGAACTAAATGCTGAAGTAGACAAGCTGTCCAAAGAGGCTTTATTGCTCCCTCCAGGGTTAATGGAGGTAAAAGAATTTTCATATAATAATTTGGTAAATCAGCATGTGAGGTTACGAGCTAACATAACTCATGAGATAAGAGAAAGTGTTCTTATGTAGGACTTGAAAGGGAAAATCATGAACCTTTTGGGCGATATTTTTGTATGCCTCTTTTGGTGATCTTTTTGTATTCCGTTTTGGTGACTTATGTATGCCTTTTTGCGAGTCTATTAAGGACCCATATGACGATCTTTATGTATGCCTCAAAAGGGAAGTCAATGTTTGTTCAGTGAGATTAAAACAATTTTTTTCTTTGGAATATATATATATATATATATATATTTATGCAATAATAAAAGTAATAGATATGTGATGTCAATATAATGAACCATAAAAAAAATGAATTTTAAAAATTCGATTTAATATAGAACATTACAAGCTTTGGCCATGAAATTTTTTTACATCATACTGAAGAAATAATACCCCATCCGAGAAATATTAATGTCCCCTCGGGAACATAATAACTACTCTAATACAAAAGCCACGTGGTGGCAATGTCCTCGACATTTCCACCAGCTTTGTGGCTAGCTATGAAAAGAAGTTTTTTGCAATGGAAACACTTGCTAAAGGAGTTGTTTTTTTGCACTTGATATGAAGCTAAATAATAATAGTTTAAAAGTTAAAATTGGACCATCAAATCTTTGTGAGATAACTTTGATTTGCTTGATAACTAATTTTATTAATGTGATTAAAAAATACAAGTTCTATATACATTTCAGTTCCATTGGCCTAAAATAAACGAAGTATTTTTAATAGCAGAATTAACTTCAATTTGAATAATCTTTTAACATCAATGTTTGTTTTTTCTTAAAATGAATATAATATAATGTATTTTTTTTATTAATATAAGAATTAAATGGTTTTATTAATTATATTTTCTTAAAAAATGAAAAACTATTATATATATATATATATATATGCAATCTTTGTTCATCAATTTTATGACAATACATTTGCAAATTTGAAAACAATTCTCAATGAAGAGATTTGTAATAGATTTTACAATGAGGGAACAATGATTTGGTGAAATAAATTATTCTCTTACTATGACAGAATAAATCAATTTTCATTTATCTCACAATTTATACCCACAAGTTAGGAAATTTTTTCAATTTAACGTGGTATGTCAATGTGGATAAAAATTAGGTAAATGCATGGAGATGAACCTAACATAGACTTGCTTTTAAAATGCATGGTTGTACTCCATTAAGATAGGAATATTCAAACGATAAGATTCTTAGGGACCATTTTTATACCATTCAAAGTTTAGTAAGTATGGGTGGATGAAGATCGATGATATACAAAAAAATAGCCTAAGAATCATCTTGGACAAAGAGTATTGTTCACGCAAAAGTCATACATGATTTTATTTCAAAATGCATGGTTGTACTCCATTAAGACAAAAATATTCAAATGAAGGTGGATGGCAATAGATGGTATAAAAAAAAAGCCGAAGAAGCATCTTGAACCAAGAGTATTGTTCACACAAAAGTCATACATCCCCTATCACGTTTTTCCCCGTTGTACTAAATTTCGAGAATCAAAGCTTCTTGTTTCATTCTCCCTATTGAGAAACACCAACAGAGAGAAAGTGTGGCAGTTGGAATGAGGTTGAGTAAAGCCAACATGGCCTTTGAAGGAGCAGCTTGTTCTCTATGCTCTCATTCCCTGTATTTCTAAAACACCAACGCAGAGGAGTGATGCAGTCTGTGTACCCTACAAATTCTATTTCCCCACAACAAATCATCGAACCCAATAGTATTATGACTCTCTAAGAGGCACTTCTCACGCACCTGCCAAGTGATAAACTTGATAGACTTCGCCAGGCACTGTTGCATCAACTCTTAGGCTTCCGTGGACACCTTAGCATCATCGCTTAACATTTTCCTCATTATTCTGTAATTACCACCAGTCTTGGTGTTATTGTTGTGTTAAGTTGATTTGAAACTATTGTCATTAGTCATTGAAATTAAAAAATCTAACTCACTTATAGAAAAGTTTTGAAATTCAACAATGTTCCAAACTAATAGAATTCGAAAATGAGAAACCTAACAAAGTAACAATATTTGAAATTGATAAATCGAATTAGGGTTGTTGCTGTGATTACCATCAGTGTTGATGTTGTTTTTAGTTGATTCAGATTTGTTCCCATCAACCTAAGAAATAGAACAAGCAAACATAATAACAACGCTTACCTGCAAACAAAAACTAATAAAATTGAGAAATATAACTAACGAAAAGAATTTGAAATTGAGAAACAATATATATATATATATATATATATATATATATATATATATATATATATATCTCGCTTCACATTATTATAATACATAATAATCACACTATCTGAGTATTAATATTAATTATATTATATTAAGAATGTCAGACTCAGTGATTAGTTTCAAAACGTGGCTTTACCTCAAATGCCTTCATACTCATTTAGACTAAAATTATCTGAGCTGTTTGAACAATGTAAATCTTCCCAAACCTTAGACATAATTCCACATGAAACAAGGAAAGTTCTAATATCCTGAACAAGAGTGGACCTGCAACAACATTTCTGTAAATTAGCACCAAACTGAAGAAGCAGGCCAAAGGCCAGATTCTTGGATCTTCCTTTGATAGGATGAATTTGCGGTGTAACCCCATACATGATATATTTTCATTTCCCGTATAGATTCCAGGGCATTCATCCTTTCATATCTCCTATGATGGTTTGTCAATATTTAAAACTGTCCAAGCCTCAAGGAATTCCATATTGGACTCTACAGACTACCGAATTATTTCAACTATCAACTAGCTGTGGTGTGATTTTTAATATTAAAGTAAGCTATCAATATTCGAACAAAAACTTTAATTATCACCATAAGAGCTTACCAGGACATCGGTATCCGATAACAGGTAATATCGCATACTCTTCTACGAGGCTTCTAAAATTCCAATACCCATAATGCAACAATCCTCTGGGTTGTAATGGCATAAAAATTATTTCCAATAATAATAAAAATGCGAGCAACCCTGGATTATATTACAAAATTCATCTATTCCGAAAAACATGTCAACGTGTTATATTGTAACACAGGATAATGATAGTAGGTACCATGCCAAAGGCCCTGGTTTGGTCTTATTCATGTGTAACAGGTTTCGAGTTCGAGTTCTCATTGCAGATATGGGAAGTTGCTTAAATAATGTATCCTAATAAAACAATCGACATTTGATTCCCATGATAGACGTCCTTTGCATTGGGGAAAGGAATTTTTGGGTATCAACCTAGGTTCCTCATATTGCAATATAAATTTGCCAAAACAATTGGGGTAGGAGTGACACCTAACCTACGTAACTAAATTGGATACTAAGTACTATATTGTATCTTGTATGCTAAGAGATGAAATCAAGTCCATGAGATTTGAAACCATTCCCACTAATAAGCAATTTAAAATTACCAAGATATACTTCTGACCCAATAGCACACAAATGTTGAAATCACGTCCTGTGCAGATGATCAAATGCAATCTTAAGGACGTTGATATCCAAGATTTCATAAAAATAGAACACAGACATTGCAATTAATTTACTAATTACTAACGGTATATTGTCAAAATTTGAAACTCGAGGAGAATATATCATTCTTGGTACCACAACTTTTCTAGCGGGATAATTTGATTTATACATGGCCAAACATTAATTGTCTGCTATAGTCACTTCAATTTCTGAGAAGACTTAACATCATTATACGTGTCATATAAGATTTTGTTTCTCCCTTTGTCTGTAATGGCGATCGTAGTCAAAGTAGAAATTAGTAGAGCAATTAAGTTCATACATGACAATAAATTTTTATGGTGGTTCAAATCGGTGAGAAGTTTTCTGGAAATTTCTTGAACTAGAAATTGTCGTAAAAAGGTACAATGATACACCGATAGGTTGTTCTTGGAGGGTGAAATGGATGAAAGAGAAAACTAAAGTTGAAATAGTATTTTGTAATGGAGGTGTGGTGCATTTTATTTAAGTTATTTGTAGCACATTTGACAATCATTGTTTTATATATAATTTGTTGTCTAAAAGAAAACCAAAGAAAGCTAAAAATAAGTGTGAGTTATGAGGCCTTGTTCCTAGGGAAAAGAGTTATGTGGTTGTTGTTACATGGTCAATATCCTCCCAAACTTAAAGGACACAAGACAATGCTTTCATACCAATGACAACCAATGAGAAGAAGAAGCATGTTGTGTTAAGTGGTCAATTGTTTTCTCAGTTTATGTGACTTTAGTAGAATGAAGCATTTTAAAAGTAGAATCTCACAAATGTAAATGTGAGAGAGAATTACCCCAATAGAAATAACATAAACCTTATGGAATCTTGGGTTTCTTGTATCAATTGGGTTCCATTGTAAACAATTTTGTGTTGTCATTCAGTGCATCGATACCGATAATTTAGTTTAACTAGCTAATTATTATTTACAACTAGTTCAAAATAAATGTAACAATATTAACATATATCTAATATTGCACACCTATATACAACTTATCTAGTGATGTTCTTTTCCCTTCTTTAAAAACACAATATGTTATAAATTATGCATTCCATAATAATTTTTTTATTATCTATTATCTCATACATATTAAACAAACAACATGGCTAAAGAATAAAGCCATTCTTAATAACCATTAATTGTTTACTAATTTTTATTATTATTTATTCTCTCATGCTTAAAAAATTAATTAAAATATCAAGCCTCTATTATATTATATTTATTAAATATAACTAAATAATAATGTCATTCTTAATAAGTATTTACTTATTAATAAATATATTTAAAAAAAATATTTGTATCACTTTTTCAAATTAAAAGATTTAATACTTTCTTAAACAATCCTAAAAGATAAATTATCCTCAATAGGCCTTTACTTCTACCTTATACAAATTACCCTTAATAACCTTACCCATTATTAATAAGTATCTACTTATTTGTAATATATTTTTGAAAGAGATATTTCATCACCTTTTTAAATGAAAGGAGTTAATACTTTACTAAACAAACCTAAAGTTATATGTTCCTTAGTAGTCCTTTAATTCCACCATATACAAGTTAAGTTATCCTTAATAACCCCACCCTTTAGGTATATATTTCCAAGAAATAAATTTTTATTTTTAAAATTTTAAAAGACTGTAAGATTGGCCAAACATAGAACACCAAATATTCTCCAATGACATACCAAATAGATGATCCAACACTCATTCCAACCCTCATTGATTGGACTACTAAACTATGAAACTAGGCTAGGGCCTCATGCAAGGTGTTTGAAAATCATATTGTGATATATTGGGGAAGATTGAAACCTTAGGAAATAACTTACCTATGCATTTCCTAAAAGAGTTAGGGTAGAATTGAAGGCTTGGAGATTGTTGAATTTCTTACTAATTAGGAAATGCCATGATCAACATTGAGCAGAACTTTGAGAATATGCTACACAACAACAATGTTGATAGACTCTCTGTTGTTGTTCCTTGTATACTAAAAAATATGTAATGTTAATTTTACATTCTAGATTCAAATGACTATATTATGTTGGATATCTATGAAGTGGACATGCACAAAACGTTTCTTGCTAAATTGGAGCCAACATATTTGGGGGATGAAGATATTTTGAATATAATGTATTTAAAATATGTTTTTGCTAGATTTCTCTCGCTTTTTTCAAAATTGAGATTCAATAACAATAATTTCTTCCTAAATTGGAGACAACACATTTTTGGAGATGAAGGTCTTTTGAAAACAAGGCATTTCAAATAATATAATACGGTAGATTTTGAAATATAATTTAAGAATATTAAATATAACAATATATTAGATATTCACATGATAAGGTCAATTGGGGATGCTTGAGTGGTTAAAAGGAAAATTGTTATCCTCCCTTAGTTGAATTTCCACTTTCTGGCATGCTTGCTCTCTTCTTTAGCCAATTGTTAATTGTTGATTTGACCTTGAGAAGGGAAGAATTCAGTTTACTCCGAGTACCATCCTCAGAATAAGGGGAAGTAACCAGTAGGTTTTCCTAGGAAATGCATTACACAAATCAATGCTTATATATGTCGATTTCAACATTAGAAGAAGTCAATGCTGGTAATCATATAAATCACTAATGGGATGAGATAACATTTATGATATAAATTTTCGTCTTAATCATGTGATCATATAATCGATAATGGATAAATTTGTGTAGCAACATAATGCGATGAGGAAAGAAATATATAATCTCTAATTAATATCATAAATTTTCTTAAAAGAACACTTGAATGTCAATTTTGATAAATCCACGACACTCTAGAGAGAAAATATTTGAATTACTTTGTATTCAAAAGACCTTCATCCCCAAAATGTGGTGACTCCAAGTTAGCAAGAAATAATTTTTGCATGTCATATTCATAGATATCCAATATAATAAAACCATTTGAATCTAGATTGTAAAACTCAACCATTATAAACCTTGGAATTTTTTGTTACAATGTTTTCAATTTTCAAAGATCTTCTTATAGTGATGAATATTTAACAAAGCTTTTACTTTTTTTTTAGTATTTGTGTTTCATTTTTTTATATATGAAATGAAAAGTATTCAATTACATTATAATCACCATATTGATTTCACATAACAACAATAATGCGATTTTTAGTGTATCTTTACATTGATATTATTAAGTACTTTAAAAATACCATACATAAATGAATTAATATGTTTTTTTTACAAGAACGATTATAGTTTATATTAGAAAAACAGTGGTATGGCCACTGTAAAAAGGTCTACAAAAAATCCAAGTCCGCTTCTTGTGAACAGAGGCATAAAGACACAAAATTCATGATCCAATTCCTAACCAAGGAGGAATTCAAAAATCCAAAATAACAGAGATTACACTTTTAAGGTGCCATTCTGGCTTCGTGTCATCACTGTCTGCCTTAGTGTCATCAATGGTTTCTTGGCTTGAGTAGACTTCTTCTTTTTTGAGACTTTCGTCCATTCCTTGGGTTGCTCTTTGATCTTTAAAATTTCCTTGATTGTTTAGAGACACAACTTGTGAATCTTCTTCTTCTGCTTGATCTTCCCAACTTGTAGAGGCAAATGGTTTTGGGGGCTCAACAATTTCCTGAGCAGATAGAGAATTTGAATTTGATTCCATAGTTTTTTGGGATGGTTCACTTCTTTTTTCAGCATCTAGTATTTATTCCAAAGAGATAACCACAGTAGAGGCATCAAAGGAAAGGGTCCATGGCTACATGGACAAACTTGAACTCCCCCAGAACCAAGGCCTAGATTTGAATATTTGTTCCTTATCTTCTACAGATACAAAGATTACAACAAAAAATCGTTTTGCACAAGGGAAAATAATAACTTCTTCCTCTAAGAGAGGATTCCATTCGAAAGAGATACATGAATGAAGATATGCTAACCAAGGCCACAGACTACTGAATCTGCAAACCAGAGCATGAGTTCGGTAGTGTTCAACGTGATCCAAAGCTTCTTGGGTGACACAAATGGTGAGGGTTGGGGCTTCTTCACTACAAGCAGCGATGGAGCATTAGAGGAAATTTGAGGTCTAAAATGGGCCTCCTAAGGAAAAACAATAAAATAATAGTTATTAATTTTGTAGGAAGAATGAAAAAAACTACTTTTTGTGTTCGTATTTTCGACATATCTCCCTGTGTTTTTACTCAAATTATGAGCGAGAGAGCTCGTTGGATGCGGAATTTAATTTTTCATCCAACGAGTACCCACACTGCATACTTTTGACATATCTCGCTTCCCCAAAAATAAGAAATACCTGAAAAATGTGATGATGATGTCATCATCACGCTTTTTCAGGTATTTCTTGTTTTTGGGTAACGAGGTCTATCAAAATTATGCAGTGTGGGTACTCGTTGGATGTGGATTTAAATTCTGCATCCAACGAGCTCTCTCTCTCATAATTTGAGTAAAAACATAGGGAGATATGTCGAAAATACGAACACAACAAGTAGTTTTCTTTTATGACAAATATGTCAATTCAACCATTATGGTTGACTCATTTTATTGAAATTCTATTGATTCATGAATTCCAACTCACAAAATGTATTGTTGGCGCGTTTTCTTATAAGGCCCATTTTAGACCCCAAATTTCCTCTACTGGAGGGCCAGAGGAACTCTCGTTCCATTTGAATTCCTCGCTTAAGGAGACAACACCACTCGGAGGAGAGGAAGCGACAATAGAAAATGCATCAGATTTGGCAAGCGCTATTATGGTGGAGGCACCGAAGCTTGGTTAGCCGAAGGGAGGAGTTGCAACAAGTCCAGGAGCTTGGGGAGCTAAAGGGAGGAGTAGGAGAATATCCAGCTGGAGAGCCTGGAGGCGAGATGATCAAAACCCTAGTAAAGGGAGTCACATGCATAGACTTAATCTCCATAAATGAATTAATATGTTACATTTATCATTACTTTATATTATTTTTAATGTTTCTACATATTTACTCTATCAAATTTCAAATATTTTAATTTACATCGCATATACTTTATAATGATTTTTTTTTCTACAAACCTAAATGTAAACATTATTAAAATGATTAAACTAGTAAGAGTTTTTCATTACAAACCTAAATCTAACTTTCATAAAATAATTTTTTTTAATAACATAAGCTCCACGTAATCATTTATATACCAAATCTAAATGACAAAAATCATATTAAAATGAATGCAAACCATATCACTAGAGATGTTCTACTCAATAATCATTTAATGACCGAATCTAAATTCAAATGAAATTTTTTTTATGTTAATATGAATGCGAAACACATCAATCGGATATATTCCATATAATAACCATTTATAGACCAAATCGAAATTCAAATGAAAAAAATATATATTGAGATGAATGCAAAACACATCACTTGGATATATTCCAATTTATTTTATGGTTTGGATGTAAGCATAATATTACAAAAATGGCACCTTATTTCATAAGAGAATATAATTGAAAAGTGTAGAAATAATTCAGATGTGTGATGTTTAAATAATTCATAAAATTAGCATGTGTAGCAAGAAGTGTAAAGGAACGTCGAGAGGATAAACATATGGAAAATGAAAAGTAAGGTTAAGCTATTAAGAATTTGTTTAATATTAATATTATAAAAAATTATATTTCATGCAAACATCAGTACAATAAATATAAAAAAATATAGAGAATACTAAAAATGACAATATATAAAAAAAATTATATAGCAAAAATGAGATATTATAGCATATAGAGAGCATGTGATATTGCTTTCCATAATATAGTTATTACTAAAAAAATAGAGAATACTAAAAATGACAATATATATAAAAGAAAATATAGCAAAAACGAGATATTATAACATATAGAGGGCATGTGATATTGCTTTCCATAATATAGTTATTACAATTGACTTCGCAAGAATTTTAGGCTAGCATTTGTTCTAGCATTTCCCAAGTTTTCTTTGAATATTTTGTTGTGAAAAAATGTTGCATTTGACATGTATATTGTTCTGCATAGTCCATTGAAGAAGCTGCAAAAAAAAGACATGATAATCAAATAAAACAATTTTGACAAAATACATTTGAAATGCAAGTCGAAATTGATAATGCATAAGAAATATGAAAATGTTCATTGATGTCAATGCTATTTTTTTTCAATGTAATGCAAAAAAATATTGACAGAAGTAATGCAAAAAAAAATTAAAAAATTACCTTTAGCTGAAATTCGTTTGACAATTATTGAGAAGAGGCAATGCATGGTACAAAGCAACAACTTAAACAATAGAGTGAATGAACCATGTCCCATGAGCGGTATAAGTCATTGTATTGCGCCAATGACTATGAACATCGTAAGCAACCCTTGAACCCATCAAATAATATTTCCTGATAAATATGTGTAATCTGCAAACACCACAATGCCCTCACCACAAAATTGTATATCAGAAACCTTGAACCCAAGTGCTTTTACCTAATAATTACTATTCAAAATGGCTATGAAACCCCAACCATAGAAGAAAAACTAAGAGAACCGCAAGGATTTAATAAATGATATAGATGAAATCCTACCATATAGTTCAAGTTCTACCATCATATAGACTGTGGACAATGAATAGGTTTAAGATATAGTGATCTTTGATGCTACAATAAAACATAGTTAATTAGTTGCTTATCCAAGTAAAAATACAAGTGAATCTATTTTTTCATTTGTGAAAATATGTAGAAAACATGAAATAAAACACAATATGGTAAAATGTATATGAAATATTTGTACAAAGCATAAAATAACAAGGATTAATGAGTGATAGTGTAAAGAGTCACCTATTTGAATTGAAAGGAATATAGGTTTGCATGTTTGAATTTTGAGTGAGGCAGGTTTGCAATTGTTCTTGCGTCTGCAAAATGCAAGGTCTGTTAAATGTTGGCATAACAAAAACATGAACAATTTAATGAGATTAACAAAGTTAAATAAGTTCCTTACCATGGTTCACATGACAGACTTAATAGAGTACGACTTCCAACTTGTAACAAGTCTCCAAGAGTATCCTTTCATTCCACCCCTTGGACATAAACTTAAATGTGTAACAATGACTCTATGATGAACTTTCTATATTTGGGAAATGCCCATAAGACCAGACAAACATTGCTTTGAAGCATGATTGAGAACATCTAGACTTATTTTAAAGCAATCAAAAGTTCAATTTTTTGACAATTAGATATTGGTTTTGTTTTGTATTCTAAGCTAATATGTTTAAAAATGATTTTAAGTAGATAAATAAATTTTTTGTTTTATAAGAATAGTACTAGAACTAGAAAAGTACAGTACAAAAGTGTAGATATGACAAAGTAAAAGATAATTTTGATCTCTTTCAACTTTGTGACTTTCAAATTCAAGTATGATAAATTACTTAGTGAATTGGGACAATCCTTATATTCAGAAAGTAAGTTTTCACAATAGTCTATGCCTCTTAGGAAGATTAACAAATGAAGAAAAAGTGACCCTTAAACGAGGGTCTATACATACCTGAGCAAGAGAGATAGGAAAAGATCCAAGGTAGGTTTACACAGGTAGAGCAATAGGTACATCAACCAAGAGGCAAGCGGAACATTTTAACCAAGACAGTAAAAGGGAGAAATAAAGTTTACAACATGTTTATTTAAACAAGGGAAAGCTCAAAACATAAAAAATACAAGTTCCAGGCAGAACGAGCATTACAAAATGCAATAGTAATGACAAGTTAATAGCAGAGATCAAGGCAGTACTTGGAGGAAACTTTATACATTTTTTTTTGCAACCTCTATATTTGTTGGAACAAATATTAATCATATAGTTGGTTGAATCTCTTCAATTGTTTTTGCAATGTTTGTTGGGTCTTTCTTGGTTTTCTTTGGAGTAGATGTCTTATTCTGAAGACAACTTCTTATTGAAACAATTGCACCTTCTAAATATTAAGTCACTCGTTGAAGACTTAAGTCATCCAATATTGCATTTGCAGGTTATCCATACTGCTGAGAAATTTTAGAGACTTAGTCTCCATTGTTTCATTTATTGTTTCATCTAGTTGTTTCATCATTTTTGTAACCTGAAAAAAGGAATGCACGATTTAAGAAGTATGTTAAAACCAAGTATATTATAACTTAGATCAACAGTGACTAGCCTTGACCATTAACAAGATAGTTATTATTAACAACAATAGCCACAAAATAAATGCATGGCCTCTACGAAAAATGGAAAATGACAACAGGGTTCATATAAACTCTCAAGAAAAAATTGGCAGCGACTTTGGAGCATTACACAACGGACGGTAGGTCGTGAAGTAGGATGGACCATGAAGCAACAAATGGGAAAACCACACTGAGGTTACCAAATAAGGCTACATCAAAATTCAGGTAACAAGACACTAGCCAAAACACATAATACATCTGTCCAAAATCCATTTTATGGGTTATCAATCACGAAGCTTGTAAGATGGAAAATCACACAGGCTATCAATGAAGACATACATAGGGCAGACCGTAAAACCACACCCGATTTACAAAATATGGCTCCATTAAAATCTAGTTAACAAAACACATGTCAAAACATGCTATACACATGTTAGATCATTTATTTTTTTAGCTATACACCTTGCTTCGATAATTGNTATATATATATATATATATATATATATATAAAGAAATTATTAATGGTGCTCACCTAAATAATTTACACTATTATATTGCTTTATAAAAACATGGAACCTATTCTAAAGTACATAAATGTAGGGAAATGAAAGACAACAAAGAGATGTCTATATATAGTATAGATATGAAGATAGACAATGGTCATGGGGTTTGAAATCCACAAATAGAAAGGAAAGTTTATACATAGCAAGAAATAACTACAAATCATATGTGCAAATAAATATTTGCCTTGTGATGTATAATGTAGTTCCCGAGAAAAGTACTTTATAATGCCTTGGAATTTTTTTCCCCAAATGACCCATCCATCAAAGGTATGGCCAACAAAATGAAAACTTTGTTCTAAAAAATTTCTTTCCCAGTTGTGGCTTTGAATCTCAAGGATCATTGTCTATCTTGGTATCTATAATACATAGATATAGTAACTCATTTCCTGAAAGGTATGGCATGGAAAATAAGCCTTGTTGTAACAACGTAGATAGCTTATAGATGAAAAAACTTAAGATTGTTAAATTTCCATAAGAAAATTTAAATTATTTGTATATGTTCAAGCATGCCTATATTTAGGCTGGCTATATGGTAATGATTTGTTTGTTTCTAAGGTGGAATTTGACATAAACCCTTACACAGATTATTGTTGGTTGTACTTAAACAAAGTGGCTATATTTGGAGTTATGTAACAAGAAAACAAGGTGAAGGTTTCACCTCAAGGGTTTTGCAAAGAGTTCACGTGGAGGACTTTCTAGTATTGGGCTTCTTTCCAAGTGGATTGTGTTTACGCATAGGGTTTGCGGGGTCTCTAAGGTAGCTTGTTTGTTCATTTCCATTAAGGTTGACGAAGAACACACTGCGGATGTCTCTTTATCTACATGAATGCTCTCCATCAATGCTCCATCAATGAATTGTTGATCTATCAATGCAAGAACGTTGGTTGTTTCATTTAGACATGGCCCTCATTCTTAATTGCAACTTATCTTATGAGTATTTTTTGATCTTACATGCTTAAGGATTAAGCTATACTCTAGCAAAGCATGAAGCTTGGAAAGAAGAATACTTGGACATTCTTGAAGCAAACTATGATAAGGGTAGTCAATGTTTTATTTATGTCAAAGACATATAAGTTGCTTTTGAAGGAATGTCCTATTGGACAACTTCTTAATTGTAGGACATTTATTTAAAATTGCATGTATTTTGTTGATATAAAAGAAGGATTGAAACAATTTGTGATGTCCTTGAAGGGTTTGATGTGAAAATTCATTTTCGTGAAATGCAAGTTGGGTGATTTTCAATCATTCAAGCTTAAAAAATGACAAGATGGGAAATGCATGTTGGAAAAATGTTTTTCATGTTTTGGATGGTGTTTTTAGTGTGGCCTTAAAAGGCCCATATTGTGCATGTTTGGCTCAATGATAGGCTTATCTGCATGGCAGTTTGTTATGATGCACATTTGCTGCTATCAGTGTCCTTTAATGAATTGTTTTTCCTTACGCACGTTTCGATTGACAAGGCCCATTTTTTTTTTACGCATGTTTCGATTGACAACCCCATCTTTCCTATCAGTGTCCTTTAATGAATTGTTTTTCCTTCTTTGATTGCACAGATGGAACATTTATATTTCTTTGCAATTTGGGCATACTTATTTCACTGCAAATTATCATAGCGATTATGTTAAATGAGTTTTGGTGCAGGCTTATTTTGCAACCTTCGTTTGTTGTTTGAGGGAAATGTGTCTCGCATGTTTTGACACTATTTTTGTTAATTGGGTTTTAATGCATTCATATTTGGTAAACTGAGTGTGTATTTTATGTTTCCTGCCTCGTGACCCATCATGCATGTGCCTTCATTGATAGCCTTTAAGCTTCAAAATTTGCAAAATTTGCAAGAAGGTACACTTTTGCAAATGAGGAAATTCCTTCAGAAGAAAGCATCTCTTCAAAATAATCCCAATAAAGGTCCAACAAAGATTGCAACAACAATTGAAGAGACAACAACAACTATAGGAAAAACATATATTCCATAAAGCTATGCAGGTTGGAATGGTAAGCTGTATATGGTTTTATTGTTTGTCGATTTACGGTCCATCCTGCACACGTCTCGATTGATAGCTTGAGGAATGAATTCTGGCCAAATGTTGTAAGTGTTTTTGTTGGAGTTTTGTTAATTGGGTTTTGATGCAGTATTATTTGGATCTATAAGGAAACCATGATAAGGTCGACCGCTCGTTCGGTCATCATGAAGATATACTAGATGCTTTGAATCAAAGTCCTATTGGACAACTTATTGAGTTTAAGATACTTCTTAAATATTGAATTCCTCATTTGAGGTTAAAAAATGATGACATACTTTGTTGGAACAATGGAGATGAAGTCTCCAAGATTCCTTAGAAGTCTGGCAAGTGTCCTAGGGACAAATGGATAATGTTGATTGGCAGGTGTTTTGTTGACTAGATTTTGATGCAATCTTATTTGGTAACCTGATAGTGAAACTAAGAATGCTTGAAGGGAAGTTCTATACTTATTATTGAGGTTAAACAAGGATGAAACACTTGGATGAAATAATTGATATCAAGTCTCCAAGATTATTTAACAATATGGAGAGTGGCACTTGGGCAAATGTCTCTTATTTATTTGGCAGTTGTTTTGTTAACTTAGTTTTGATGAAATCTTATTTGGTAAAGCGAGTGTGGCTTCCCCATTAGAACAAAAAAATAATTGTTGCTAATTTCATTAGTCAAAACATGGAAAGCATGTTGATATTTAGGACTTGAAGTCAACAAATTGTTGACTTTTTAAGCAAGTAGGTAGGACTTAAATATATATATATATATATATATATATATATATATATATATATATGAACAATTTGCAATGTGCATGCAAATTGGGAGATTTGTTTGTTAGCTTGGTTTTGATGCAACATTACTTTGTGATCTTAGTGTGGCTTTCCTATTTTCCCAAAAACATCTTTCATGTTGTTTTAGTGAGTAAAAACATGGCAACCCAAGTGATTTTTGATTTTATAGGCTTAAAGGCCCGTCTTGCACACAGCTGGATTGGAAAGCCAACAAATGGATTTTATCGTAGATGTATTATGTGTTTTGACATGGTTATATGATATGTCCTCACTATGTAGAACATATTTGGAAGAAAGTTATAAAGAAAAATGGACTTGAAATCAGAGGAACATGGTTCCTAGTTGCTCCATCAAATTGCATTTGGACAAGTGTCTTGGTGATTGGAGAATGGTAGTTGGACAAGTGTCTCGCGTGTTTGGATGTCCTCACTATGTAGAACATATTTGGAAGAAAGTTATAAAGAAAAATGGACTTGAAATCAGAGGAACATGGTTCCTAGTCGCTCCATCAAATTACATTTGGACAAGTGTCTTGGTGATTGGAGAATGGCAGTTGGACAAGTGTCTCACGTGTTTGGACAGGTGTTTTGTTAACTCTGGTAAACAATCAGGCTTATTACCTTCATTTATTGCTTGAGGGTCTGTGCTGCATGTGTTCGGGTAGTTGGACAAGTCTATTGCATGTTTTGACAGGGGTTCTGTTAACTGGGTTTCGATGCCTTCTTTTTACCTATGCTTGTTTCTTAAGAGTCTGGCATGCACGTGTTTGGGCAGTTGGGTAGGTGTCTCATGTGGTTTGACAAGGATTGCTGCTAATTTCATTATTCAAAACATGACAAGCATGATGATATTTAGGACTTAAAATCAACAAATTGTCGACTTCCTATGCAAGTAGCTAGGACTTGAAGAGTTATTTTTTTTATATAACACATGCAATATGAACAATTTCCAATGTAAATGTAAATTGGGAGATTTGTTTGTTAGCTGGGTTTTGATGCAACATTACTTTGTGATCTCAATGCGGCTTTCCTATTTGGTAAAAACAAAGCTGCTGCTAATTTCATTAGTCAACACATGGAATTCATGCTGATATTTAGGCATGCATAAAGCTAGATTGACATCCCTATCACATAAAAACTTGATTTGTTAACTCTGGTAAATAACCATGCTTATTACCTTTGTTTACTGCTTGAGGGTACATCCTACCCCTGTTCTGGTAGTTGGACAGGTGTATTGTGTGTTTTGACAGGGGTTCTGTTTATTGGGTTTCGATGGCTACTTATTACCTAGGTTTGCTGCTTAAGATTCCATCATGCACGTGTTTGGGCAGTTGGACAGGTGTCATGTGGTTTGACAAGGGTTTCTGCTAATTTCATTAGTCAAAACATGACAAGCATGCTGATATTTAGGACTTGAAGTCAGCAATTTTTTTACTTCCTAACCAAGTAGCTAGGACTTCAGAGTTATTTTTTTTATATAGTGCATGCAATATGGAAAAATTTGAATGTAAAAGCAAATTGGGAGATTTGTTTGTTAGTTGGGTTTTGATGCAGCATTACTTTGTGATCTCAGTGTCTTTCCTATTTGCCAAAAAAAAACCTGTTGCTAATTTCATTAGTCAACACATGGAAATCATGTTGATATTTAGGCATGCATAAAGTTAGATTGACACTCAGTCATTCATAAAGCTAGATTAACAACCCTATCTCATATCAGCTTGTTTTGATGCACAATTGATGCAATTCTATGATTGAGAAAATGGGTTGCATGGATGGAGCACGTTTTGGATGCAGAAGCAACTTTTGCAGACCGAGTGTTTTCTAATGAAAATGAACATTGCCGAGAAGGTGATAGAACACAATTTTAAGTGCAATAATGTTTACAAATCTGTTGCTAATTTCATTAGTCAAAACAAGGCAAGCATGTTGAAATTTACTTTTAAAGGTTTCCACAATCAGGCATGCAAAAATATGGATTGGAAGCCCCATCTCATATCAACTTGTTTTGATGCACGATTGATGCAATTCTATAATTGAGAAAATGGGTTGCGCGGATGGAGGATATTTTGGAAGCAGAATTGATTCTTGCAGACCGGGTGTTTGCTAATGAAAATGAACAATGCAGGCAAGGTGATAGAACACAATTTTCAGTGCAATAATGTTTAGGGAGATCTTGAAGAAAGAGATGTATGATATTCGGGTAGCTCATGATGAGTACAAATTGTCCTATGTTGTAGGGGGGTGTATAGAGATCTAATATGGAAATAAATGGCTGTCCTAACAATATTAATCAGTCCCATATGTCCTAATTACGCAGAACATGTTTGGAATGAAGTTATGAAGGATAGATTAGCAATCAAAGCAGAGTGTCCAAATGTGTATCTTCCCAAGCTAACTCTTAAGTGAACAAATTATGCATATTTAGAAGGTACTATTGTTTAAATGAGAAAGTGTCTTCAGAAGCAAACATATGCTCTAAAGAGAGCAATAAAAGCTCCAAAAATAATTGCAACAATAATTGCAGAGATTAAGCCAACTATAGGATTAATATATATTCCAGAAAATTAGAGTTTCCCCTGGTACACTAAAACCCAACTTTCAGAACTACTCGTACACATTCCAAGACAAAATGAAACCCTAAATATGATAGTAAACATATATTAATTCACACTAGCAATAATTCCATTGTCAAATGTATGCAAGATATTGTATATTTGTTTTAAAGTAATTACAAAATTGAATAAATCGCAGCTGCACACTTGTAATTAAATACTAAGATTAAAAACTTCGGGATTAAAATTCCCATTTAAAAAAAATCAATTCAAAGCCATAGAAATAGCAAGCAAATGTTTTGCTAGCATAAGGAATGTCGAAAACAGTTAACCAGGGTGAAGTAATACCTGCGAATTTGACCAAGTGCCAAAAATTCTGGTGTAAACAGAGACCAGCAAAATCAATACAAGAAAACCAAAGCCAAACAGTAGCAAATATTGGTTACCCCAAGCTTTGTATAAATGATGCAAAGCAAAGGCGATGCAATAGTAAACCCGGTGAACCAAAGATTCAGAGAAGATATTCCAAATCCTTATAAGATAAGCCGCAATTAAGAAAGAGGCCCATGTCTGAATGAAACAACCAACTTCTTGCATTGATGGAGCATTGAGCGAGAGCATTTATGTCGATGAAGGGACATCGACGGTCTGTTCTTAATAGACCCGAGTGACGGTGAACAAACAAGAGACCAGAGTGATCCCATGAACCCTGAGCATAAAATTTTCGTAGAACCCTTGGCGTGAAACCTTCTCAAAACCCTCGGCGTGAAACTTTCGTAATGGGTATGCTCAATTTTCAAAGAAATGAGTATGCCCAATTTGAATAGAAATACAAACGTTCCATCCTTGCAATCAAAGAAGGAAGAACATTGCAGTGAAGGACATTGATAGGACAAACAGGGTTGTCAATCCAAGCATTTGCCAAAAAAACAAAATTGACCACCAAACCCGCATGGAAACAATATGTCAGGAGATAAGGCTATCAATCCAGTCGTACACAGGACCAACCATTTAGGGCCACACTCAAAACACCAGTAAAAAAACGCAATGCACCTGCCCAAAATCCATTCCCCGTCAATCCTGAAGCCTGAAGTCTATTAGTTCGACCGTGCGCAAGACAGATCATGAAGCAACAAACGACAAAACTACACTCAGTTTACCAAATATGGCTGCATCAAAATCCATCTAACACAACCCCTATCAAAACACGCCAGACACCTTTCCAACTGCCTGAACACATGCAAGACCCACCCTTAAGTAGAAAACAGAGGTAATAAGCAGGCATCGAAACCCAGTTAACATAACCCCTTTCAAAAACACCCAATACACATTTCCAACTTATGGAACACATGCAGGACGAACCCTTAAGAAACTAACGAAGGTAATACGTAGACATCGAAATCCATTTAACATATTCCCTCTCAAAACACCCAATACACCTGTCCAATCGACCGAACACTCATAGCACGAACCCTCAAGCAACAAACATAGGTAATAAGAAGGCATAAAATCCCAGTTAACAGAACCCTTATCAAAACACTCAATACAATTGTCCAACTGAGCGAACATGTGCATGACGAACCCTCAAGCAACAAACAGAGGTAATAAGCAGGAATCGAAATGTGGTTAGAAGAACCCCTGTCAAAACACGCAATACACCTATCCAACTAACCGAACATGTGTAAGACATACCTACGAGACACCCGTTCAACCGCCATTCGCTAATCACCAAGACACATGTCGGAGCATAAGTTGATGGAGTCACGAGGAATTTGGAGACTACAATCTCCATTATTTAACGCCTTCGACGTAAATATCCAAATAATTCATAAATGTAATATCATGATAAAATTACTTATTGGAAAATCAAATAATGAAACAAACAAAACAAAAGTTGTTGCCTTTCGTGGCAACCTCCAAAACCTGCTTAGCCTTGCTGTTATTGACCAGGTATTTATACGAAATTCCCAAATAAGTTCGAAGTTACCAAAAATAACCCAACTGTCTTATTCACTCATTTTCGATATCTATCCAATCATGCTGGTTGGTTTTGAACTGCTCATTATCTGAGAAAAGATCATTGGTAACGGTTTTGAATTCATTGGAGGAAAAAAGATCATTAGAAAGTGTACAAATAATTCATCATTGTAATTTAATAAAAGTGAACTCAATATTAAGGAGTTTTAATATTATATTAAATTAAAGTGAATACAAAAGAATGAAGCTCAAGTAATTTTTATTTCTATGAATTATTATATCTTAATTTCATATCTTGTATACCAAAGGTTTTAGAATCGATATTAAATATTATTTACAGCTGGGAGGAAAGAGCACTTTTAAGATAGATACCTTTAGTCCTCGAAAGCCTGTCAAGAAAATACCTTTTAAGATAAAGTATCTTAGTCCTCGAAAGCAAACAAAAAAAGACTGCAGAGTTGGCGCATAATCGAAGAATGCAAAATCATTGAATGTGTTTACATAGTTTTGTCAAAAATTTGCCTTAGCTTATATAATCAAAGTCTTATAACTAAATTGGAAAGAGCACGAGACACGTCAATCAAAATAAAGTGTTTTGTCAAAAAATTCATCTTAACTTATATAATCAAAGTCTTATAAGTAGATCAGACAAAGAACCAGAGCAAGTCAATCAGAATTGGTAGCAAACTTACAAAACATTGAAAGAAACCACACAAGAAGGATAAGAATCTAGAGTGAAGTTTGGCATACGCTCAATGGAAGCAAAAGAAGATTACAAAGAGTGGGCGCGAACATATGAGGGTTTCTGACTGCAGCACAATCTTGAAAACCACATCTATGAATAGACAAAAAGACAGAGTAAGCTATCTACCCGACCATTTGCACCGGGGCCTACCTAACTCCGCTCGGGAATAGATTACTTCGTTATCTTTAGATGAGAGTGAGACCAAGAACAACAGATCCTACTTCTTTTCTTGCATTTTCATTGCACATCAATTCTACAACAAACTATTATTACACTCTGGTATAATGCAATGATGAAGAATACTAATTTACCAAATCAAATTGAATCTACATAGTGAACCGATCTAAACCTAATCTAAAATTGTGTTCTAAAAACTTCTAATTTGAAATTCAATTGTTATGGATTTGATAACGCCAATGTTCTGTGTGTATGCTAGTTTAAAACTTTAACCTCAGTGATCATGAAGGATAAAGAATCCAAGGTTTAAACCTGGATAGGGTTCCATAAAACAAACAAAGGAGTTGATTAATTGTTACAAGGAAGTTGGTAAAACGTTCCAAGTTTTAGATCTTTCCAGTTATTTTTATGGAGTTGACTAAAATTATACAGTTCTAAACATACATTTGCAATTTTCATAAAAATTCCAATCAAAACTTACAATTTTAAATTTGCACTTAAAAAACAAGAATTTTCATGGCTAAATTTATGGATGGATGAATTCGAGAGGGCAATTGGTGTGAAAGTAGGTGTTGGAATTGGTTGTTCTTGGTCTCACGGAAAGGTAACGAAGTAAGCTATCACCCGACGGCGTCAAGTGGGGCCTGGTGCAAATGGTTGGGTAGATAGCTTACTCCCAAAAAGACTCGCAAACATAAGAGGAAAAATGAGGTGAGTATACCGTAGAGGGAGGAAGAAGAAAACAGAGCTACTCAGGAAAGACACGTGGTTGACACAATGTTTTAGAAAACAGATTTCTCCAAAACTCGTGGCATGCATTGATTCGTGTAAGTGATGACGAATCTGAATTAGTGCATTTCAAAAGCACCCTCATATAGAAAAGCAACTACGACATAATAATCGCAGTAAGTTAAACTCTAGACCATTTGCACCTAAAATCCGTCGAGTTTTCTGGTCAAAATACTGTAGAAATTGTTCAAAGGATAGTTTTCAGTGATTGGAATTGCATAATCTCGGTGCCCCAGAGGTAATCGAGGCTCATGAATCCATTTCTGCGATAAAAAATTGAAATTTTATCACTGAAAATCTCATTTTCAACAACAAATCTTGTTGCCGGATTCCGACCAAACTTGCCTGAAAAGATGCAAATGGTCTAGAGATTAGCCAACTCCATAATAATCATGTAGTATTGTCGATTACCTAGAGATGATAGCATAAACATTGACACCATGATTTTAGGATCAATCAAGCCTTGGGTTGCGCGATGTGGATGCTTAGCTTTAACAGTTGAATGACCTTTTCCATGGAAACACACATTTACCATTGTGTCGGAGTAATGCAATAGTAGATAAAGCTAAGGAAAACTTTACCACCACGCCTAATGCTGAGATCACCTCTCATTCAGGTCGTGGGAAGGGAAAACCGAGGACTACGTCAGCTACTTTTTCCCAATTAGAAAATAAAAAATTCAAATTTTAAAAATATAGATATTAATAACTATTAGTAACTATGAAAAAAAATTGAAATATTGGATACAATGAGTATTTGATGTCATTTTCCTAAAAGCTTAGTTATAGATAAGATTTTAAAATAAGCAATTACTTTTTTCAAGAAGAAAAAGAGTAGTTCCTTAATATTCTAGAGAATCAAAGGTAACAATTGCAATTCCATGATATTGTGTATCATACTTTGTCAATATAATACTGAAAGAGGCCTCCACATAGAAACAAAGAACATGCCATGTCAAAATAATCATGCAGCCAATACACAAAGGGGTGCAATAGAGACCTCAAACAACTCAAGCATCTAAAATATCTCATTAAACTGCTCCACACTGTCCATGGAAAGCACACGAGGAGCCGTAATGGCATATCCAAAGGAAGCACACATGGGGTAAAGAGAAACCCCCCAAAACTAAGGCAATCAAAATGCCAAGAAAGATTCTCAGCTAATGGAGCCATGACAGAAAAACAAAGGCTTAAAATCAAAACTCAAATCTTTCCTAAAAAAAGATGAGTAAGCCACTGAAAAAATGCAAGAATGCTATATTAAGCATACTTTAAAAGAGCAATAAGGATCCACTTCCAGTAGCCTCTCCTTCGAAGATCTCAATGAAGGAGAGTTTTCCCATCTAATGGGATAGTGCTTCCTTTGATTAACCATCAACACTCGTATTGTGCTCCCTATAAATGTGTTGAAAGTTTATAGAGAGAAAAGAGGCATTGACCTCAAAAATGTGAGCACACTAGTGTTCTAGGTCCAAAACAGCTACGCATGCCATGGAGTTTTCCCAGTTTATGATGACCTGGGAGTCCCCAAAGATAGAGAGTGCTGGAAGACCCATAGTAGCTGCAAAAACCAATAGGGACTAGAGTGCCATCAATTCTGCCCTTGTGTTGATGTTGACACTGGAGCCCATCTTGACATGAAAGTAATGTGAGGGACTGATTAGAAAAATAAAACCTGTACCCCCAATATTAGATGTTGCAGCACCATCAAAGAACCAAAAATATAAAAAACTGAAGGATCTGAATAAGAAAATTACTTAAATGCACAAACACCTTTTGAAACTAGCATGAGAAAATAACATAAGCTTTATATATTTTAATCGTCTTACTAAACATTTCAAATATACTTGGGATGGATCTTAGCTAACAATGTGTTAATGAGGGCATGCGATTGTATGATTAGGTTGAATTACTGTAAAACAATCTTCCTCTTATAATGGAAAGTTTTGGCAATGAGGTTAGATTCATGAAGAAACAAAAAGTAGACGTGAAAGAGTTAATGACTACCTTGTTATAGGTTGTTTTGATGGTCATCATGGACATGTTGGCCCGATTTTCTGACCTAGGCCAACAAGGAGATTATGCCCACACAATCAGCTTAAAGCAGCGTCCGGTGTGTTTGGAGTAGCAAAATCTCGCAGGTTATGGTCCTGCTACCAGCTGATTTTTCTCTTAAGGAGAAACTAAAATTCAGCAAAATCTATCCTAATGCTATTTTTTTGTCTAACTAAACCCTAAAGATTAATTTAAACTGCCTATGTTATTCTATACTTGCTTTCTTAAGGAAAGTCTTTGATTGTTTGAAATTTTATATTTAATTTTTTCAAATATAAAAGGACTGGTTAAACTATCTTAAAATTGTACTAATGCTATTTAACAGCTGTTAACTAAAAAAACTAATCTGGGCTATCTTAACTATCCTATCTATCCTATCTCAGCTGAGAGCGTTTTAAATACTATATTAATTATTAATTAATATAAGATGAACAGAAAGATAAAGTGTACGATCTAAATAGAAATATTTAAGTCATACATAATAAATCATTCTGTTCTAAAATAACTTAACAGAGAAATTGAACATAAACAATTATTTCAATTTTCTGAAATTAATTAATAACTAATAATCAACATAGCTATTTGAATAAAAGATGATGTCTAGCATGAAATCACTGTAGAAATACACATGATATCTAATAGACAGAAATGTATATCCTTATAGCTTAAATTTATAGTAAAAATACTAATAAATTCAGCCATAATGATATATTAATTCAAATATAATATTGAGCTTGACAAAGTGATAATTACAAGTAAACACAAGTATAACAAAGCATACTGTATTAATATTAAAATAGAAGATCATATACTGAAATATAGAGTGTATCCAAAACAATACCAGTCACGATATCAACTTGGAGATTTCTAGTTACATCCCACATCCAAAGATCAAACTTCAGTAAGGAAATAAAACCAGCATCAAAATATATCTCAAGTATGTCTCTCTTCAGTCACTCCATCCCCTTTTACAATAAGTTTTCAGAGTTTTTATAACAAAGGCTAATAACTGCCTTTCCTCATTTTAAGCAGCTAAAGCTAAAAATAGACCATCAAGTCTATTAACTATCGAACATCTAGGACTTAATGTTTTTAATTATCATCTCCTTCAATAGTGAACCTGCAATCTGAATCATCGATTCTGTAACTGCTTTCTTATCTTCAAATGTCAATTTGTCCATGCAACAACTGTTATTTGACATCTAGCATCCGGATCATTCAAGTTTGGAACAACTTCGTCATTTGCTGGAAAAATATAAATGAGGAGAACATCATCAAAATCGAGGATCCATTTTATTATGACACCTGAAACATTTGCTGGCTTAAAGGAACTGGCCAATTCGTGGATGGTTCGAAATTCCAGTCTCTAATGAACAGCCACGTCTTCAAAACTGAAATCCAGCATATTAGAAACATCCTGAAACTGTGGAGAAGAGTGATGACATATCCACCTATTTTTAGACAAACAAAGGCATCTTATTAAAACCCAATTGAAACAGAAATATCAAAAGAAACAATTCATATATGTGTGCCTGTAGAATGTACGATTTTACAGGTATGCACAACAAAGCTGTTTTTCCTGTTGACAGAGAGGCAAATTATGTAATTGAAAATGGAAATAATCATTAAACCCTCTTTTGCAAATCAACCACTTCGCTGATCGGAGTCGTAAACAAAATTTGAACTAAAATATAGGCGGGAAAGCTCCCAATCGGAAGTCGGAAAGACATGGACATCGGCAGATGAGAGCTTTGCACAGCTGCAACGACGTAGGATAAAAGACTACGGTCGTGCGACTAAAAGACCAGCCCACATCGGTGGGCGACGCGCTTTACGTTTCGGGTGATTAGTCACTTTGAGAGCCGCAACAGCGGAACGTTAAGGGCTTTGAGAGCTGCAACATCGAAACGTAAAGGACATTACGCCCCGCCACATAAGGTTCGAATCAGAAGAGAAAACAACTAAAATATCGGAAAGGTTTGTTCTTTCTGCGGCCGCAACGTCGGGTGATTAGTCGCTTTCGGAGCCGCAACGACGGAAGATAAAACCCAAGGATCGACGAAACAACAAAGTGGATCTTGAAAGATCAATATGATAATCGGGGGGCTTTGTGGTTTGCCGTCTGCAACGGTGGAGAAAGTAGTATCAAACTGTTCCGATGTGAAAATCAAAAGTTCGTCGAAAAATACGTCGAAAACAAATATTTTGACTGAAGCTTATTACTTCTCTGCAACGGCGGGGGTGTAAGCCTAAAAATATTCCGATTCAATCATTTCAACGAAAGAAACGTTGGGACAATTCACTTACCATTCACTTAGAAACTGGATTTTGGTCATTTCAATGAAAGAAACGCTGGGACCATTAACTTAGAAACTGGATTTGCTTGGTATGTTGAAGGTGTGTGGTACTTATGGTCATTCTAATGAAATATGTTGAGAATAATAATAATGTTTATATAACTTTGTCTTCATAATAAGAAAATCAAGAAATTAATGAGCAATTCTATACTCAAAAGATAAATACTCTTATTAAATATATTGGTGAAGAATGAGTTTTCAAAATGATGATCCACCCAAATTCCCAGAATTTTGCTTATGTAGTAAAGATTGAAAATCAAGGAAATTGTTGAAATATTATTTTAATCCAATTTAGCCCAAACTGAAATCATGTAATCAATAAGGAAATACAAACATCAAGAAATCCAAAGGATCAAAATAGCATAAATCTACCGAAAGACCATAAACTCGTTGCACGATTTTAAGACACAAATAAAGAGAAAAATGTCAATCATGCACAATCAAAGGATGTCATCATACCATAACAGCATATATTATTCATATCACTAAGTCCTTATTTCATAACTGGCAAGTCAAAGAGAAACAATCATAACAAGTCAAGGATCAATAAGAGATCATCAAACGTTTGGTTGAATCAAGCAAACAAAAGCTAAGTATTTACAAAATTATATGGGGCCCCTTTTATTTTGAATAAAATCAAGGGGAGTTGTTGGGGTGCCAACAAATGGCAACAACCTTGGTGAACCAGTTATCTCTGCTCATACAACTTACAACGATATAATCGATATCTTAAAACTTATTTAAAAATAATCAATTTTTTTTTATCTAAATAAAAACCATTATTTTATTCATATTCGTAAGTATAACTCAGAAATGTTCCATCTTTTGAAACAGAAATTTGATTAGGGATAAATTTAAAAATATCTTGATTGAAAAAAAGTACTTCATAGTAATAATAACCTGCACCATCAGCATAGAGCATAGAAATCTACTTTTCTGAACACTTTCCAGAATCTGTTCCATAAACATAATAATATTCTTTTCTTGCTTTTCTTTTCTTTAAACAATAATTCTGATTGAAGACTACTATCTGGGTATGGTATCCCAATGTGATAGTATCATTCATGAGAGCTATCTGAAATAAGCAAGTCGGCTCGTGATGAGACCTCTTGTCTTTTGATTTTTAAATTAAAAGCCATCACCCTGGTGATCAGAAATGAAGTTATCCCAGATAGCGCTGATGATCATGATTAGGTCGGCTCGTGATGAGACCTCCTATTATTCGGTCAAAATTTATGTTTTTCTTTCAATTTCATCTTTTAAATTTCATAAAATGAGAGATCATTACCCAGCATGGTGACCAAATGGTAATGTCAGTCATTAATATCACCAGAAAATGAATCAGCTGGCTCGTGATGAGACCCCTTATCTTTTGGTTTTTTTAAACCAAAAGCCATTACTAGTTTCCTAATAATGTCATACTAGTGATATTTGTGATTTTGATCGGACCGACTTATTACTAAGACCTTCCGTCTCTCATTTTAGCATTTTATTGACTGGAACAAATCCTAAATAGTTTTCAGATGGTAAAAACTTTTAAAGACTGATGATGGGGGTCTGTAAGAGTTTTTCAAAAGTACAAGCTTCGAAGAAGACATTTAATAAGCTATTCCCACTTTTATATAAAAAAGGTGAGGAATAATCTGAGTAACACTTACAAATAAAAACAATGATAGGTCTTTTATAGATTTAAGAAACCTTGATCATCCTGAACAAATTTTTAAAATATTTCAGTCAAATATCATAATTTTTCAGGCTCATGAGCAAATTGACTTTGAACTTGAAGATTTATTTATTTACATTTATTTCTTCAGCTGCTAACTAAAGATTACTGACTGATTATATACAAAAATTTGACAGTCTGAAATCTTTGACTCAACAGAACTAAAATTAAAAAAAAAAAAAAACAGAATGATGTTTGAAAGTTATAAAAGTTTTATGAATTTCTCATCATCCTTAATTCTATGGACTATAATTCAGTTTATATACAACAATATAAATTTATTTACAAACATCAAACATGGTTTATGTATAAAAATATAACTTTATTTACAAACTGCAAACAAATTATATACATTTTCAGACAAAAAATATTAACAGAAATATTTTTTCAGAATCAGTCCATTCATTGGGAATGTTTCGGACTGACCTTCAAGTGTTTGCAATCGAAAGGTACTTGGACCTATTTTCTCAGAAATAACAAAGGGACCTAACCACAGTTTCTGGAACTTAGTATGATCTCCCTTTTCCTCGTGAACTTTATCCCATTTTAAAACTAAGTCTCCCACCTGAAATTCTCGATTGGAACTAAAGGATTGGTCAAACCAAGATTTTACAATCTGTTGATGTTTTGTAAAGTACTGTTTTGACTTTTCTCTTTCTTCCTCAAGCTTTAGCAGAGTATTAATTCTCTTTTCCATTGCTGGGCACTCTTCATCTTAAACAAACTGAGCCAAATGTAATGAAGGTAAGAACAAATTTGGTGGTAAAATAGCTTCAGTTCCATATACTAAGAAGAATGGTGAGTTACCTATCGCAGCCTTAGGAGTTACTCTGTCTGCCCAAAGGGCATTGACCAATTCTGTATGCCAATTACGATGGTGAACTGAAATAGTTCTTTTGAGAATTTTCAATAAATTTTTGTTTGTTGATTCAGTTAGACCATTCCCATGGGGATGATAGTTAGCTGAATACCTGATTCTTATTCCCTTCTCTAAAGCAAACTGAGTTAACTCAATTGATGAAAAGTATGAAGCATTATCAAAGACGAGGGAATCTGGAATACCAAATCTTGTTATGATAAATAATTCCAAAAGTAATATAACCTGGTTGGTATTTACAACCCTTAACGGTGCAGCCTCCTCCCAACGAGTGAAATAATCGGTTTCCATTATTATATATTTGTGTTGCATAGATGAGGGAGGATTTATTGGCCCTACTATATCGATACACCATTGTTGAAAGGGTCTTTCAGCTGAAACATGTTGTAAGGGAAAAGCAGGTTTTTTAATCCTTCCTGCAGCAAGTTGACATTCTTGGCATTTTCTAACAAAAGTATAGGAATCTCAAAACAAGGTGGGCCAATAATAACCAGCCCGAAGAATTTTGTGCGCAGTAGTCTCTCCACCAAAATGACCTCCTGATGGTCCAAAATGTAACTCTTTCAGAATTACTTCTGTTTCGTCTTTATCTAGACATTGAAGGTATACCCCGTCGGAATTTCTCCTAAAGAGGATATTATCGATTAATAAATACGGAGCAGACTTTAATCTAAGTGCTCTTTTCTTCCTTGGTTCTAGGTAATCAGGAGCAGCGCCTGTTTCCAAAAGTATTCTTATGTCTGTGTACCAGGAATCTTGAGGTGGAGGATAAAAATAAATTTCCCTAGTAAGTAAAACCTCATCAATGACAGTTTCAACTTTATCATTAGGTAGATGAGCAGCTTCAGCAGCTAATTTACATAATCCTTGACCTTTAACTATCGTCGAGGGTTTAATTTATAAGTCATACTCTGGAAGGGCTGTCATCCAAGGTGCTCTTTTCTCACCTAAGTCCTTTTGTACTAACAAGTTTCTGACTGAGGAATAAGGTACAATTATTTTCGTTTTAGATTTCAGTAAATATGGACGAAAATGTTTAACAGCTTTAAAAACAACAAAGGCTTGCTTATCAACTTCATGATAATTAAGTTCAACACCTTTGAAATTTGAACTCATGAAGGAGATTGTGACTACGTTATTCTGATGATTTAATTGAGTTAAAACTGTTGCATATGAAATATCAGAAGCAAAAGTATACAATATGAAATCTTTATTAAAATTTGGGCTTAGAAGGCTAGGATCTTCTGAAATGGCTTCTAAATTTTTTTGAAATGATTCTTTTTCAGTTTGTCCCCAATTAAAAACAACATCTTTCTTAATCATTTTCTGCAAAGGACGTATGATCTCGTAAAAATTGGGAATGAATCTTCTAACAAAATTTATTTTACCGAGAAATGATTGCATTGCTTTCTTGCTAGAAGGATAAGTTATCTTTGAAATGGCTTGGGTTCTTTCAGGGTCAATCATGATTCCGTGATTTGAAACCACGCAACCTAATAAGATACCTTCTGAAACAGCAAATATTGTCTTTTTAGGATTTAAGGATATTCCAAATTGTCTGCATCGTTCAAATACTTTTCTAAGATGATTAAGATGATCAGGTCGATGTTTAGAATATACAGTAACGTCGTCCAAGTAGACAACGACTGAATGGTTAATTAAGCCTCTAAAAGCAATATCCATTGCCCGTTGAAAGGTTGCTCCCGCATTGATTAACCCAAAGGGCATCTTGCAGTAGGCATATGTTCCCCATGGAGTTCTAAAAGCAGTTTTCAATTGATCATCTGGGTAAACCAATATTTGGTTGTATCCTGAGAAACCATCAAGGAGAGACAGTATCTCAAACCCAGACACCTTTTGAAGAATTTGTTCCATGGGAGGAACTGGGTAATTATCCTTTTCAGAAGACTTATTCAGATTTCTAAAATCTACACATAATCTAATATCCCCGTTTTTCTTCCTAACTGGAACTAAGTTTTCTACCCATTGAGTATGCCCGATGGGGAAAATAATCTTGGCAGCTAATAATTTATTTAGTTCCTTTTTAATTGTTGGTTCTAATGACAGGTGATATTTCCTTAACTTCTGTTGGAAAGGTTTTGACTCCTACTTAATTGGAATTATATGTTGCATGACTTGTGTGTTAAAGGTTTTCAGGTCATCATATGTCCAAGCAAAGACATATTTAAATTCCTTAAACAGTTTTATAAATGTTGTTTTTTCTACAAGGTTGCAATCTATTCCAATATTTATAGTTTGGGGATTTAGTTATGTTCCTAAATTTATGGTTTCATACCTCATTCGAGAGTTGTTAGTTTTACAATTAGGAACAGACCTAAACTTATCCTGTAGATCAAAGAACTTTTCTAATATTTGTACTGAATTAGGGACTGGTTTTACCTGATCAAAATCTTTTTCAACTGAACAAAACTCATTTATTACCGAAAAATGCCGCAGATTTTCGTCATGAGTGACTTCGTCTATTGCTGAATCTTTAAAGGTATCCTCATTCATCAGGAAATTCAGTACCTGCGCATCATTGTCAAATACACGCCAGTTAAAGATATTATTAGGTATGGAAGGCCTAAAAATCAATTCAACAGAAAAGAAATCTAGTGTAAGATTTTATGACAGAATTAACTTTGATGCTACGTTTGCCAACAAATCTACTTCTTGATTTTGACTTCTAGGAACATAATTTATGTTAAATGCATCAAAATGTGAGATAAGGTTCCATACCTCTCTTTGATAACTCTGTAAATGTTCAGATAAACAGTGAATGGAGTTACGAACCTGTCTGACAATGATCTCGGAATCGCCGTATACAATTAACTCTTTGATTCCCAAATCAATTGCTTTTTTCAAACCTTGTATTAAAGCTTCATATTCCACCGTATTGTTCGTACAATTAAATTCCATCCTACAAGCTATACATGTTTTATTTCCCTGAGGGTCCACCAGTAGGCAACCAGCTCCTGCTCCTTCTTTAGATTTCGCACCATCAAAATATAAAGTCCAGATAGAACTATGCATAACCACTTTACTTTCTATGATGTTCACAATATTCAGCAGATTATCTACATCATTAATGGTTTCCTTGAATGAAGAGTTAGGCAAAACAGATGTCACATTACTAATTTCAGATTGCTGTTTGTTTTCAGAAAGGGCAGAATTTTCAGCTTTAAAATTACCAAATCCTAATTCATACATGTAATTCCCCATGATACAATCTGAAAATAAAACAGGTTCGCTAGGATCATGCATTTCTGTGACAATATGTTTCATATATCTTTCTCTATTTATCTTTATTTTATTTGACTTTCCATTCTTAGGTAACCATAATGTTGACCAGTCCATGGCGAAGAAACCATTCAATTGTTGAGACCAATCCCTACTTAAAAATAGCCCATATGCATCTAGAATATCTGCAACAACAATATCTATAATTTGATAAACTGAAGGATTACAAGCAATCCTGACTAAAACATCTTTCATTTCCCCTACAACCTTTACATTTGTCCTGTCTAATTGAGTTATTTGAGAATTTGATGGGACATATTTCCCATTCAACTTCTTGCATACTGATAAAGGCATGACATTGGAGGATGCTCCAGAGTCTACCATGCAATTATGAACATTCCTATTGAAAATCTCAAAGGTAAGTAAGAATGGAGGTGTGGTTGATTTAGAATTCTTACCTATAAGCGAGGCTTTGTCAGCGGTTGCTTTTCATTTTTCAGTTGCTGTTGAATCATTATTAGAACTATTTGCGGCAACATTTTGTTTTGCATTTGGAATAATAGAACTCATGGCTGGATTTATAACATGACTATTAGGCATAGGGTAGATTTGAAGAAGATCGTACATACTGATGTTTGCACGAGTCTTCTTTAAATCTTCAATTATATCATATTGTAAATCTAATTTTGGAGCATTTTGAATAGTTTGGGTACCTTTGGTTGATTGGATTTGTTTGCCAGATTGAGTCTGTTTGTTAGGTTGTGAATTATTGTTGTCATTATTTGTAGTAGAACATGATGAAGCTCCAGGGGTATTTGCAAATGTTCTACTACGAGTATTGTAGGCATGTTGTCCTGTAGGTGGAATTTTACTCTCATGTTCTTTCACAAGACTGTCCCAGAAATGACCGTTAACTTGTTGAGGTTCCTCTGATTCTTCATCATTATCTGATTCCTCTTCTTCTTCGTTTTCAGTTATTTCTTGACTAGAAGGAGTTTCAGACAAAGATAAAACAGCTCGAATTGTATTAAAAATCTCTTCATTTGCTGCTATGTCAGGTGGTGTATTTTTATTATTTGTATTCGAGTTTTGTCTAAACTGGTTTCTGAAATATCCCCTAGAAGGAGAAGCTTCAGAATTGGTTTTCTTTAACCCTACAACTTCATTGGTTAATGTTCGAATAGCGTTTTGCAGCTGTTCTATATCAAATGCTTTGTCTTTATCTGAATTGAGTTTTTCGGTCTTCCTACGAGGAAAAGAATCAGATTTCCCACTTCTATCTGGTTCATAGGACATAGAATCCTTCTCGACTTTAATGGCTTCCTCAAACGTTTCTACTAATGTTGTTTTTCCAGCTCTCTTAACGAACATCCCAGAATATTTTGGTAAAGCTGATGTATAATTTTCAATAATTATATCTTCGGGAGGTTGAGAAGCAATTGGAATTTTGTTTTTTAATGTCAGAAACCTTTGATTGAAATCTTTGATTCTTTCTTTAGGCTCCATTTTAATCCTAGATAACTCTAGGGCTAAAAGAGCAGGTGTTTTATCTTCCCCGAATTTATCTAGAAAGGCTTTATTAAATTCCCCCCAGTTTGTGATTGATCCTTGTACTAACGAAAAATACCAGGTAGAAGCTCTTCCTCCGAAAGTTAGAGGAAACAATTGACAAACTACATCTTCATGCTGAACGTTCAAGGTTTGAACGGCCAACATGAATTTGTCAACATGCACCTCTACAGGTTCTTTGTCATCTGGGTTAAACTTAGGGAGGAGTTTATCTGAGTGTTTAGGCAAAGGATGCTGTACACCAGGGACAGCTACAACAGCTGTTCTTAGCCAAGGGAGTTGTGGATTGGGTGGATTAGGTGGAGGATTTCCTCCTCCTCCTACAGGTACATTTCCTGCCATTGGACTTCTTTCAGAACTTGAAGAACTTCCTGAGTTGTTGGATGGTCTTGGACTATCAGGTGGTGATTCAGGAGGAGAAGGTGGCTGATCAAAATCGCCTCCTGCAATTAGTCTTCTAGCAGTATTTGTTTGAGTAGTCTGTCTTTGATGTCTTTCAACCTGATGGTGGGGAGTACTATCAGCTACTTCCAAATCTTGCGTAACTATGGTCAATTGTGGATTATGTCGCTGCTGTCTAGGTAGACCATAATCTATTGGAGATATACCAAGCTGATTAGCGTATGCTCGTGTAAGAATATGTCTTGATTCTTCTAAAGTTCGAATGCTTTGCTCAGGAGTAAATGGAGATGTGACAGGATCACGCTTGAGAATGTTCCTAACAATTTCTAAAAATGGTGATCTACTGACTTCTGGAAGTTGTTGGCTGGTTGGAAATGTTTCATTAGTTTCACCTGCCATTACTCATTAACAGGCCCTCCTTCTAGCGCCATTTGTTGGCCTAATTTTTTGACCTAGGCCAACAAGGAGATTATGCCCACACAATCAACTTAAAGCAGGGTCCGATGTGTTTGGAGTAGCAAAATCTCGCAGGTTATGGTCCTGCTACCAGCTGATTTTTCTCTTAAGGAGAAACTAAAATTCAACAAAATCTATCCTAATGCTATTTTTCTGTCTAACTAAACCCTAAAGATTAATTTAAACTGCCTATGTTATTCTATACTTGCTTTCTTAAGGAAAGTCTTTGATTGTTTGAAATTTTATATTTAATTTTTTCAAATATAAAAGGACTGGTTAAACTATCTTAAAATTGTACTAATGCTATTTAACAGCTGTTAACTAAAAAAAACTAATTTGGGCTATCTTAACTATCCTATCTATCCTATCTCAGCTGAGAGCATTTTAAATACTATATTAATTATTAATTAATATAAGATGAACAGAAAGATAAAGTGTACGATCTAAATAGAAATATTTAAGTCATACATAATAAATCGTTCTGTTATAAAATAACTTAACAGAGAAACTGAACATAAACAATTATTTCAATTTTCTGAAATTAATTAATAACTAATAATCAACATAGCTATTTGAATAAAAGATGATGTCTAGTATGAAATCACTGTAGAAATACACATGATATCTAATAGACAGAAATGTATATCCTTATAGCTTAAATTTATAGTAAAAATACTAATAAATTCAGTCACAATGATATATTAATTCAAATATAATATTGAGCTTGACAAAGTGATAATTACAAGTAAAGACAAGTATAACAAAGCATACTGTATTAATATTAAAATAGAAGATCATATACTGAAATATAGAGTGTATCCAAAACAATACTAGTCACGATATCAACTTGGAGATTTCCAGTTACATCCCACATCCAAAGATCAAACTTTAGTAAGGAAATTAAACCAGCATCAAAATATATCTCAAGTATGTCTCTCTTCATTCACTCCATCCCCTTTTACAATAAGTTTTCAGAGTTTTTATAACAAAGGTTAATAACTGCCTTTACTCATTTTAAGCAGCTAAAGCTAAAAATAGACCATCAAGTCTATTAACTATCGAACATCTAGGACTTAATGTTTTTAATTATCATCTCCTTCAATAGTGAACCTGCAATCTGAATCATCGATTCTGTAACTGCTTTCTTATCTTCAAATGTCAATTTGTCCATGCAGCAACTGTTATTTGACATCTAGCATCCAGATCATTCAAGTTTGGAACAATTTCATCATTTGCTGGCAAAATATAAATGAGGAGAACATCATCAAAATCGAGGATCCATTTTATTATGACACCTGAAACATTTGCTGGCTTAAAGGAACTGGCCAATTCGTGGCTGGTTCGAAATTCCAGTCTCTAATGAACAACCACGTCTTCAAAATTGAAATCCAGCATATTAGAAATGTCCTGAAACTGTGGAGAAGAGTGATGACATATCCACCTGTTTTTAGACAAACAAAGGCATCTTATTAAAACCCAATTGAAACAGAAATATCAAAAGAAACAATTCATATATGTGTGCCTGTAGAATCTGCGATTTTACAAGTATGCACAACAAAGCTGTTTTTCCTGTTGACAGAGAGGCAAATTATGTAACCGAAAATGGAAATAATCATTAAACCCTCTTCTGCAAATCAACCACTTCGCCGATCGGAGTCGGAAACAAAATTTGACCTAAAATATGGGCGAGAAAGCTCCCAATCGGAAGTCGGAAAGACATGGACATCGACAGATGAGAGCTTTGCACAGCCGCAATGGTGGAGGATAAAAGACTACGGTCGTGCGACTAAAATACTAGCCCGCATCGGTGGGTGGCGCGCTTTACGTTTCGGGTGATTAGTCACTTTGAGAGCCGCAACAGCGGAACGTTAAGGGATTTGAGAGCCGCAACAGTGGAACATAAAGGACATTACGCCCCCCCACATAAGGTTTGAATCAGAAGAGAAAACAACTAAAATATCAGAAAGGTTTGTTCTTTCTGCGACCGCAACGTCGGGTGATTAGTCGCTTTCGGAGCCGCAACGGCGGAAGATAAAACCCAAGGATCGACGAAACAACAAAGCGGATCTTGAAATATCAATATGATAATCGGGGGGCTTTGTGGTTTGCCGTCCGCAACGGTGGAGAAATTAGTATCAAACTGTTCCGATGTGAAAATCAAAAGTTCGCCGAAAAATGCATCGAAAACAAATATTATGACTGAAGCTTATTACTTCTCCGCAACGGCGGGGGCGTAAGCCTAAAAATCTTCCGATTCAATCATTTCAACGAAAGAAACGTTGGGACAATTCACTTACCATTCACTTAGAAACTTGATTTTGGTCATTTCAATGAAAGAAACGTTGAAGTTATTTCAATGAAAGAAACACTGTGACCATTAACTTAGAAACTGGATTTGCTTGGTATGTTGAAGGTGTGTGGTGCTTATGGTCATTCCAATGAAATATGTTGAGAATAATAATAATGTTTATATAACTTTGTCTTCATAATAAGAAAATCAAGAAATTAATGAGCAATTCTATACTCAAAATATAAATACTCTTATTAAATATATTGGTGAAGAATGAGTTTTCAAAATGATGATCCACCCAAATTCCCAGAATTTTGCTTATGTAGTAAAGATTGAAAATCAAGGAAACTGTTGAAATATTATTTTAATCCAATTTAGCCCAAACTGAAATCATGTAATCAATAAGGAAATACAAACATCAAGAAATCCAAAGGATCAAAATAGCATAAATCTACCGAAAGACCATAAACTCGCTGCACGATTTTAAGACACAAATAAAGAGAAAAATGTCAATCATGCACAATCAAAGGATGTCATCATACCATAACAGCATAGATTATTCATATCACTAAGTCCTTATTTCATAACTGGCAAGTCAAAGAGAAACAATCATAACAAGTCAAGGATCAATAAGAGATCATCAAACGTTTGGTTGAATCAAGCAAACAAAAGCTAAGTATTTACAAAATTATATGGGGGCCCCTTTTATTTTGATTAAAATCGAGGGGAATTGTTGGGGTGCCAACAGGACATTAGTGGAAAATAGAATATAACTAAGGACAATGGTTGAGGGTAATAACCCCAAAGTAGATCTTTAAAGCATCATTGACCAAGAAAATGTATTTACCTACGACAAAATTGAACACATTCAAAACATTACTTTGAAAGGATATGAGATTTCAAGAATGAATTATAAGGTAAATTCTATGTATCTATCAATGAACAAGCAACAAAACATTAAGTTTCCTTGGTATAAAAAGGTAGAGATCAATGTGGGGAAAGCTTATAATATCACCTTTTCAAAAGTGGTAAATTAAAAATGGTAATTTGTAGAGTGAAAATGTGGCATATCCCAAGGGTAAATTTCAGTTACTTATTGGGTGGGTAAGTTGATGTTGGTAGTAGTGATTGTTTTAATATCATTATATGTAATGATTATATGTAATGACTAAGTACAAGCTAATTTCGGGCTCCAAAATGCTTGGAAGATTCAGATGGTCTATGGTAGATTTAAGATTCTTTGTAGAATATTAGTACGCTGCAAAGCAAACTTTGGTGGAGGGGTTACTAGAATCACCATTTAGTAAGTTCCTTTAGGCATTTATAATGGAATTATTATCCAAAAAATTTCTCAACCCCACATAGTTGTAGAATGTTATCATAAGTAAGTGGAATGTTTGGATGATACTGTACATAAGGAATGCACTCAAGGCACCAAGAAAACTATTTCGGTGTGCATTCTATCAATGATACATGTGAAAAAGAGAATTAGGAAGGGCTACTGAGGATTAAGAGTTCATGTGAAAAGCACCCAAAGCAAGGGAAATGAAGCAAGTCATATCCCTATTCTCCAAGAATTCGAAGATGTGTTTCCTGATGAGATGCCAATGGAAAATAAATTATAGATTTAAATTGAAGCTTTCACTTGAACACATTTTAGGGTACCTTATAGGCTAGACACACATGATTTATGGGAGTTAAATATTCAACTAGAGATCGTGTGGGGGTGCACCTATGTTTTTTTTTAAACAAGGATGGGAATTTGAGAATGTGTATTGATTATTGACATTTAAACAAAGGCACCATTTCCAGTAAAGAACTCTGCTTATATCAATCTACAATACCATTTTTTAGAGACATGTTTGATCAAAACAAATTACTATTAGAGAAGTTTTATGCCTTGAAGAATGTTGCATATTCTTTGGCAAAATTTGTTAGTACTGAGTATTTCTCTTGGTGTAGAGAATCAATGGGCATTGCTACCCATAGTAGTTGATTCCATGAATGCTTCCCATTTATTAACTCATTGATTCAAAGAATAAAACAAGTGGGAGAATGATGAAAATGTTTTGTACTATGTGTATGTTACCAAAGCAAAGGGGGTTTGGGGGCAACTCCCATGAAATAGTTTTTTTTGTTTGCTTTTGGTATTTTTTTTTAGTTTTTTGCGACCCATTTTAAACTAATTTCGATTACAGAAGTGGGGTTGTAATATACTTTGGGTTAATGAAGTGGGTTTTTTTTGCTATAATATTGTATTGTAAACATAAAATATAATATAGTGAGATAGAGAGTGGAGAAACTCTTATGAATGTTGGTTTTCCTAGTTTTGAGTTTCTAGGGTAAATCTCTATGTAATGTGTGTGTGAGACATTGTTAATTCTTAGGTTTTGGATTTTGTTTGGTAATGTTTTTCTTACATGATTTTTCCAAGAGTCTTCATGATAAATTAGGAAATTGATCACCATATATTACTGGCCTTTCGAGATACTAGATCGCATTAACATTGACTTAAAACTTGGACTGAATAATGCATTTATGAAATCACAATGTATTTTTCATATCACTTTTAAATAATTATGTGTATGATCCCCTCTATATGCCATAGTTTTATGACCTATATGATAGATTTCTATGATATATAGATGGAGTACATATGGAAATTTCTCATGGAGCCACAATAGACTATGGGAAGGAAACTGTAGACTTCGGAACTACATTGTTGATATGGTTAGGGTGTAATGGAATCCTTATATAGTAAGGATGATGACACTTGGGAACTAGTCATACATACTAGGAGAAGTTATATGTACCAATTTTAAGATAATATAATCAAGTATTAAATTAATCTTATGGAGTGGGATATGTAGT
>LPNX010593649.1:99163-151830 GCA_001517045.1 Pseudotsuga menziesii | reverse complement strand
TATGTTATGATGGGGCACTCTTGTTCATGATTCATTGGCCCTAATCATTCCTAGTATAGAGGATATATGTTATGACATAAATAATGTTCCTAGCATATATAAGATATTTTACAACATAAATAATGTGTGTGAATTTGATATGTTTACGTTATGGTATTGATTGTAATGAAAGTGATATCCCTATTAGTTAATTAAGTTTGTTGTATGAGATATTGTAGAGAATCCATTTCTCATTGGATTCCATAATTGACTAAGCACCGATAGGAATAGGTGTGAGGGGACTATTAGGTGGATGGAAAAATATGTATAGATTTACCTTTAATATCTATTATCCAATAGAAATGAATTTGGGTTTTAATAGAACCACATGAGGGATTTCAGTGGACACTGGCACCTGGAGGTTAAGCCACAATTCCCTTTAATACGAGCCACTTGAGGTACGTATAAATACCCCAATGTTCCTTAGGATTTTCCCTCATTCATAGAAGTAGGGTTATGCTTTTGGATTAAACATTGATTGGTGTGTATGGTTATGCTATTAATTTGGAGATTCATCCCTTCTTTTAGTGTTATGATAAAATAAGCATAATTTTTCTAGTATCAAATGGTGATGATTTAGCGCGCGCACACACACACACACATTATTGCTTAGATAACATAATTAATTAGTATAGTACACCTATTGAGATAGTAATCCTAGTATGCATTAGGAAATCAAATATCCATTTGGTTATATTGTTCTTAGAGTGGATTAAAATTGATAACTTTCCTTGTTTAGAGGGTTGGGGCACATTATTTATTCTTTTAATTAAAAGGTTGGCTCTATGTACCATGACATGTCAAACAAGAGGGGTGGAATCCAAAATTTAGGAAGCCATGATTGGTTGGTCAAAATTGGGTCCATTTGTGTACCATTGGAAGAATATATTCCTACCATTTTGAATTGAGCATAGGTGATTAGGTTTTGGGTTGAGTTGTATTATAGATACATATCCTATAAATCCACGAGGGGTAGCTCAGTTGGTTGGATATCCCGGGACCAAGATGACTAAGGTTGAGGTCGAGGGTTCAATTCTCTGGGTCCTTTGAGATTAGGCACCAAAGTTTATTGTCGAGGACAGACTTTGAAATAAGCTAACAAGGTGAGGCCCCTTGGAATATTTCCATGGATGTAGCGGCCCTATCTTCAACCATGAATCACATGGAAAAAAAATATACATAGCCTATAAATAGTGCAACAACACCAAGGCATTGGGGTATTTGGATCTTCCACATTCTATGGTTTGGATGAAGGGCATAGATCTTATGTACTATTTCTTCTTTGGTTTTAAACATTATACAATTTCATGATAACTCTCGAGAGTTTTTGTTTTTTTATAGGTTGCATTTAGTGGCTATTTTTACCCTGAATTGAAAATTGGTGCTACTGGTAGCATCCTTTTTTTTTAGTTAAAATTATGATATTTTGGAAACCTTGATTAGTGTTGATGCAATCAAATCTCATCAACCCCCGAATTGAAAAGTGATGCTAACGGCGGCACCCATTTCATATATCTAGTTACAATTGCATTCATTTTGAAACCATGCATGGAGTAAACATATGTTTTCCTTTTAAATAACTTTAAAAAATAGATAACCCAATTTTAATTTAAGATCATAATTATCTCATGATTTTTTTTAAATAGATGAATTTGAAAAAAAAACATTTAAAATTTTAAATGCCCAATTTTTAAAAATAAATTTGAAATTAAAAAAAAAATTACAAAATTAAAAAAAAAATTAAAAAAAAGGACAACAATTAAAAAATGTAAGAAAAATAAAAAAAATAAAAAACATTTGATAAACATAAATAAAAAACAATTAAAAATTACCCTCCTCTCCCTCCCCTCCCTCCCCTCTTACCTGCTCCTTGTCTCTCTTCCCCTCCCCTCTCCTTTGCTCCCTCCTCTCTTCGCTCCCCACCCCCCCATCAGTCATCCACGTCACCCCACTTCCTATTTGCCCCCTCCCTCTTCCAGTTGCCCTCTCCTCTCGTATCCCCGCATAAGACTAGATTCCCAAGAATTGAATCTCAATCGAGGAGAGGGGAATTGAGTCTCTGTCGAGGGGAAGGGAGAGGAGGGAGGGTGGTGGGAAGGGCGAAGGGTCTGAGGGGAGGGTTGAGGGGAGATAGTGCAGGAAACAGAGGGGGTCAGCGAGGATAGGAAGAGGGGAGGGGAGGGGGAGGTCGTGGGGAGAGGGAGGGTGAAAGTACCTAATTTTGGGAATAAAGTATTTGCTTGGGAGAAGGGGGGAGGCAGTGGATGAGGAGGGGTGAGGAGAATGAAGGGATAGGGAGGGATGGGAAGTGGGAGTAGGGAGGCTGCAAGGAAAGAGAGGGTAGGGGAGGGAAAGATGGGACATGTGGGTGGAGCATGGGGGAGGGGGAGGAAGGATACGGTGGAGAAGGGAGGTCATGGGGGAGGGAGGAGAGCGTAAGGTACTTTTTTTTAAATTATTTTTTATTTTTATTTTTTTTCAAATGTATTTTTATTGATTTTTTAAATGTTTTTTAATTGTTTTTTTATATAAAAACTTTGCATTGAATTTTTTTTTATAAAGTTTTTATATATATATATATATATATATATATATATTTTTTTTTTTTTTTTTTAATTTTTGTATTTTTTAATTTCAATTTTTTTTAATTACACATTTTAATTTTGTTTAAAAGTTTTTTTTCTCAAATTCATCCATTTTTTTATAAAGAAAATTACATTTTTTTCTAATTAAAATTTGGTTCTCAGTTGGTTGGAGTCCAAATCCAAAGATCATTTAATATTGAGGTCGAAAGTTTAATTCTCACGAATCCAACTCTTTTGGTCCTTTGAGGTTAGTCTCCCAAAACTAGAGCCGATAGGGTGAGGCCCCTTCGGGTGGCCCCCCTAGAATTATTATTATGGATGTAGCGAGCCCCAACCTCTATTCTCGAGGCTGTGAACCACCTGGAAAAAAAAGTTATTTAAAAAAAGAAAAAGAAAAATATTTGTTTATGCCATGCATGGTTTCAAAATGAATTCTAAAAGTCATAATTTTAACCTTGAAAAAAATGGTGCTATCGGTAGCACCACTTTTTGATTCGATGGTTGATTTAAGATTTTGATTGAATTAGGGTGATCAGGGAAACAGTGATCGAGAGAGGATGATGACAACGGAGTTCACGAGGCTATGTGCCTAAGGGCGCATGGATTGGGATTTGCAGGGTGCAAATCTACAGACTGCACGCCCTGGAAAAGCGACAGAGCTTCATTGCTGCGTATTGGAGAGAAAAAATGAAGCATGGGGGATCCCACAGGGGGGGTCTCAACCCCTCCCAAGTCGAATCCCTAGAAAATAAAGAGGTAAACCCTCAGAAAACAGTGGGTTCAAAAAATGTCAACATCATAAAAGAGGAGGAAAGAAAACAATAGCAAGGACCAACCTCCATGGAAAACACAGGAAAATGCATCCCAAAAGAAAAGGAAATACCCACCATGCAGATCCACACAAAAGGCCTCCAAGCACACATTTAACACATTAAGGATCGTGCTCTCATCGGTAAATTTGTTGGTATATGGACCTTAGATAAATCTCTATTATGGTGGATGAACATTACCTGGAAACCCCAAAAAGGATTATTTACAGTGGTTTTTTTGAATCTTAAGGACATAAACCGCATCTTTGAGGGAGGGCCATACTTCAACTAACTGGCCTATTTCTGGAACCCTAGAAGGAGAGGTTCAACCCAGAGAAGGAATATCTCACCTTCGTCCCGATCTAGATCAGGCTATACTCCCTCCCCTCGGAGTACTAGCATGAGCACATTCTGAAGGATCCTGGAAACACAATAGGGGAATTTGTAAAGATAGCGGAGCAAATAAAAAAAATGAGATACACCTATTATGCTCATATATGCTTCTATATGGATATAACGAAGGACTTACTAAAAGGGATCAACCTAAGATGGGATGATGAGGACTGGTTCCAATCCCTCAACTATGAACAATACCCTTCAGATGTAGGCATTGTCACGAGCATCGACACCTATTCAGGGAATTCCTAGAGAACAAACCAAACAATTAGTGGAAGGATAAAGATTTCAAGGATGCGGATGGATTCACCAAGATTGCTGGGAAAAACGAACAAAAAAGAGGGGTTAAGGGCCAGAGGTAAACAAGAAAACCATATCCACTAACACATTTTATGCTCTGCAATCGGAACTAATGCAGGACACCATAGATAATAAATATCCATCTAGACCCAATAAATCCATGGAAACAAACAAAGGAAAAAAGAAATTTTCCCTAAAATCAGGATGAGAAACGGATCTGATGCAGGAAGATCAATACGAGATAGACATTGTATATCTGGATCTAGATAGATTGGAGAAAGCAGTTCAAGATCCAGAACAGGGAATCATCCCATCTCAACAGGTGTTCCTACTCAAGGAGTCAATCATCAAAACTAGGAAAGATAAAACCCTAGGGGTACGCATAAAAAATCCTGGTGCAAAAATACATGAAACCATAAAAAAGTAGACAATCAAAGGCAAGGAAGAAGAAGCAATCAACAAAGGATCAAGGACATTGGGGAGAAATTGATTTCTTCAAGGAAATTTCCAACCATAGAGGCCGCTTTCTACCTACCCCGCAAGCCATCTCAATGAAACTCACAACCTAGAACATTAGAGGCTATAGTGCACCTAAAAAAAGGGTTGTTGCATAGGAAAATAGCCACTGAAAATCCCACGGTTCTATTGATTCAAGAAACCAAATTCACTTAAGAAGCTTTCAAAAACACCACGACAAAAGTTTGGAAAGGTCGCGACTCCATAGTTATTGATGCCAATGGATATGTTGGAGGCTTTGGAATCATATGGAACCCTATGGAAATTAAACTCACCAATTTCTTAGCAACCCGCTACACAATATCTGTGGACTTCCACATCCTTGGAACAAGCCTCAGGGACATCATAACCAATGTCTACGAACCCTTCTCGCTTGCACCAAAGCAATCCTTTATTCGCTCTCTAGAAAAACTAAGTCAATGGACCAGGAAAAAACACTAGATCTTGGGAGGAGACTTCAACCTCATCCACAATCTCAAGGAGAAAAAATGAGGAATTCGCTCCCTAAATCCTGCTAACATGGCCTTAAAAACCTTGATCAATGAGCTTGCTCTGATAGACATAAGAACAACCAACAACCTATTCACCTAGAAAAACTAACGCTCTGGAGATATGCACATTGCTTCAAGATTGGATTGCTTCCTAATCTCATAATCCATACTTTCTGGAGGTGCAAAAATATCATCTCTCATTCTCCCAGCCGTAGGCTCGGATCACTGGCTCGTCAATCAATCTGTGGGAGAGAATCTAAGGAGGCCCTTCAGATTCGATAAATTCTATCTAACGCAGCTTGAATTTCATCCTCTTTTGCAATAGTGGTGGATCGAATTCTGGCCTCCCACAGGAACTCTCATGTATAAATTCCAACAAAAAATGAAATTCATCAAAGAAAAAGTTAAACATAAGGAGCATTTTGGCAACATACCGTTAGAAAAGAAACATATAGAAATCCAATTAGAGACCATACAAAGAACCATCATGAAAGAAGGATACAATGACTCCATAAAAAAGGAGGAAAGGGACTTGATGGAATCCTTGGAATCCAGATATTTACAAGAGGAAATCCTCTGGAAAACCAAATCCAAGAATCTTTGGCTTAGGGAAGGGAACAGAAACTCATCTTTTTTCTTCAAAGCCACCTTACAGCATAGGCAAGCCAACATAATTTTTAGACTAAAAAATGACAATGATATTGAGGTTGAGAAGCAGGAGAATTGTGAGTCTACTCTCACCAATCACTTCAAACATCTCATGAAAGATCCTAAAATAGACAGAGAAGAAGAAATGAAGGAAATCCTTGATAAAATACCCTCCCTGCTCACCCAAGATCAAAACAAAATCCTTCTCTAGCCAATTGAGATGGCTAAGCTGGAAGAAGCGGTCAAGTAGCTAAAAACGACAAAGCCCCAGGACTATACGACTTCACAAGTAATTTATTCCATGCATGTCGGTCCACCATCAAGGAATAGGTCCTGGATATTGTTTAATACTACCGAAAAACTGGCAGAATCCTAAAAGATTTCAACTCCACGTTCCTCACTCTCATCCCCAAAGAAATGGAGCAGACTCTGCTAGTAAGTTTCGACCCATAGCTTTATGCAATTTAATTTTCAAAATCATAACCAAAACCATCACCAACAGGCTCAAGCCTCTTCTACCCACCCTCATATCCAAAAAACAATATGGATACGATGAGGGCGGGAAAATATTGGATGGCATCATCCTCTCTCATGAGATAATCCACTCTCTTAAATCCACCAAAAAGGTTGGTATGTTAATCAAGTTGGACTTATCAAAATCCTTTAACAAGCTCAACTGGGACTTCATGAAGAAGATGCTAGTTTTGTTTGGATTTTGCGATCAATGGATCAACTGGATCCAAACCCTTGTCTGCACCTCCTTCTTCTCCATTCTTATGAATGGCACTCCTTCTAAAAACTTTCAACCTTCTCGTGGGATCAGACAAGGAGACCCCCTCTCCCCCTTCCTTTTTGTCCTCATGATGGAAGGGTTAGGATGCCTTCTCAAGTACAAAGTCCGGAACCATTAGCTCAAAGGCCTCACACCTCACCCGGGATCAGAGCCTCAAAATCATCAGTAATTCGTAGATGATACCATGCTAATGGGAATCTCCTATGTTCAGGAAGCCAAAATCCGCAAAAACAATCTCAATACCTTCCTCTTAGCCAGTGAGCTTGACATCAAAAAAGAGAAATATCAGGTCTAATTTTTCAACACCTGTTGGATCACCAAGCGGAACATCCTCCGCATCCTAGAATTCACTGAGGTATCTCTACCTTCGAAATATCTAGGATCCCCTTTGACCGACTCCATCATGAGAAAGATCTATTGGAAATACCTTCTGGACAGATTGAATCTAAAACTCAGCTGTTGGACCCACATATCCCTAAACCTCCCTAGTCATCTCATGCTTGTCAAATCCATCCTACAAACTATGCCCCTCTATATTTTCTCCACTCGTGCAGCACCGAAGTCAATTATAAAAAATATCAGAGAACTGCAATGTACCTTCCTCTAGGGAGGTACTGAAATCACAAGAAATGGGATTTAGTAAATTGGAACACTCTTTTCACTTCAAAGTATGATGGAGGCCTCGACTTGAGAGATCCTGACATCAGCAACCAAATCAACAATGCCAAGATCTGGTGGAGATGGATAATGCATACCACAGAACCTTGGAACCTTCTCTAAAATGCCAAATATGCTCCCACCTAGACCAAACAATATCTCATTCATTTCATCTCTGATGTCAAAGGCTTGCATATTTGGCACTCCGCTCAAATCAATCAGAGTGTCATACAAAACTATAGCTTATGGGAGGTTCGAAATGGGAATACAACTAATCTTCTGGAGTACTCTTGGAACCAACAACGACCGTTAAGAGAAGATCACAATCTCCAAACTCTACAGGAACAATTGATGCTCAGAAACACCTTCGAGATCAGTGATATGTGGCAACATAATTCCAGGGGAGAGCATTTCATAAAATGGAATAAATTTGAATGGTGGAAAGCTCTAAGCCCTGCGGAATATATATAAAGCTTTTGGGATGACCTCCAAACCAGGAAAATTAGAATAAATCAGGACAATTACAAGATAATATGGGGCCTGTCTCAAATAGGTACTTTCAACATGAAAGAAGTTGTTTCCATACTCACCAACACAGACACTGATGGCCATGACTCCAAGTGGAAAAATATTTGGAAGGCCAATCTCTGGCCCAAAATATCTACTTTCCTTTTGCTTCTATTGCGTAGATGCATCCTAACTTGGGAGAATCTGCAAAGGAGAGGAATCATAGGACCTTCTTAGTGCTACCTATTTAGAGATAATAAAGAAACCATCGATCACCTCTGATACGAGTTCCAGTTCGCTGAAAAAAATTGGAAAGAGGGGGGAAGAACCTTTAGAAACTCTACCAGAATTAAGAGCCACTTGGATGTAACCATAACAAAATGGCATCACCAACCCTACAACAGCATGCTCCTAAACTAAATCTGGGAATTATTCCCAGGATTCGTATTCTGGGAACTATGGATAAAAAAAAACAATAGAATCTTCAACAACCGGAGCAGAAGTGAAGAGGAGGTCTGGAATATCCTAAAGAGACACAACATGGATACATTAAAGTTCTCAACTTGGAAAGATAAAGACCTCAATACCAACAGTGACAAAATGCAAATTCTGCATGACTGGGGAATCACCACCATTCATGACTACATTGGCTCGACCATAACAGAGATGATCAAAGTTAACTCCCCCAATCAATGGCTTCCTCCCCCCCTCAATACTTATAACCTCAACTTTGATGGAGCTTCCTAAGGGAACCCAAGCCCTACAGGATTTGGAGGTGCCATTCGTAACAATGAAGGGAAAATTATGGGAGTCTTATGGGGTTCTCTTGGCATCACTACAAATAATTCCACTAAGTTACAAGGACTGCTAGTTGGCATCAATTGGGATCTGGACATGAATTGGACACCCCTCATCCTGGAAGGGGACTCCCTTCTTATCATCAATATGGGCTCTAGACTTCAGGAAGGTTCTAAAGGCAGGAAAGTGACCAATAACTGGATATTGGAAAGTAAGCTCGGATCTCTTAACCTCATCCTCAGGGACAACCCTGCGCTCATTTTTCACCATGTAAAAATAAAATCCAACAAGCTTGCGGACACAATTCCAATAAAGGATTAACCCAGATTCCTACCATACAACGCTCATGTTAGGACGACAACATTAGACTCAAAGACAAGGAAAAATGGGATCATATCGCAACACAAGACTTTCCCACCCTAGATGCAGGTGTGCATATGATTGCTGATGGGTGTCTATGGCAGGATTGGAGGCCTTGGGAGGAAAGGGAAAGTGTTGAGGTGGAAGGTACCACCCAACCCTCCCCCTAGGCTTAAATTATGTCGAAGGTTTACTCCGTAGCATAGGTAGACGACTCCAAAGCCGTGAAACACCATAGTAAATCCACATGGCATACTTCAGAGATAATGATGAAGATATTGATCCCAAACCAGGAGATTCGTATGGAAATTTGTGATGTGTTTCCTTTCCCTGCAGTGGTGAGTGATGTTCATCCTTCCCGTTTGATGAAGTGTCGTACGCATCCGGTCACTCACAAGCTGCGACATGCCCTTCTTCCTTTGAGCCATGCTAGCAGCAAGCAAGCCATGCCTAAAGCTAGAGCTTTCCTGCAACAGTCATATCATAAGAGCGTAGAGTTTTATGGAAAGAGGCTCGACAGTCGTATAATTTCTCGCTGCCTCCCAAGCGTGAGCTATAAGAAGACGACGACGAAGCTTCATCCTATCACCAAGGCTAAGTTGTTCTCTAGAAACATTAAGCTTAGTTATTGTGGTTTCAAACTGGGGTTATCCATTCTTGAAGTCTCAAATTTGGAGGTTTGAACCTTGCGTGGGGATTCCAACAACAGTGCGCCTCCGCACCAGCATGCCTTATAAGACCTTGACCACAGACTCTAGCACCAGCACACCTTGAATATGATTTCAGGAGGATCTAGCGGTCAATATGTTGACTAGGAATCCCTATTCCAAACAGAGGCTCCTGTTCACATTCACAAATTAATTGTAGCCATGGAGGATGAAATTTACGACGAATTCAGGCTCAAACTGGGGCATGATATCACCATGTCCAACTATTGGAGGCTGAAATTTATCTTCACCAAATCCATGAATGAAAGAGAAAGCTTTGGAGTGTGCGTGAACCTCACGGTCAACACCTTCAAAGAGGATGTTGAGAAAGGACTAATTCACATGAAAAGTCTCATGCAACTCTCCAAGCCCCCTTTCAGCAAAGCATATAAGAATGATAAGGATTTCATCACCAGCAAATCCATGGAGGATGAGGCTGAATCCTCCATGAGGTTCTAACTACTCTTCTTTGTTTTGTCTTTCATGCTCCCCACAAGTACCTCCTTCTCTTATGTCAACTTCTTAAAATTGTAATATGTTGTCAACCTTCAAGGGTTGGGCAATAGTAGTTATTTTTAGATGTTTGGTATGGACCATTCTGCACACCTTCCTTAGGTGGTTCCATAGCCATGGATTGAATCCTTGTTTCTATATAAAGCCCAATTACATAAATATATTTTAATATGAAATAGAAGGATAGTCTCTCTTAAAAAAAAATGATTTTGATTGCATCGACACTTGCCGAGGTTTCCAAAAAGTTGTAATTTTAGCCCCGAAAAAAATGGTGCTACCAGAAGCACCATTTTTCAATTCAGGGGTTGTTTTTAATGATAAAATTTAAATTTTTATGGTAGGAGTTATTGTTTCGAGTATAATGTTCTTTTCAAGTTGTATAATGTGTTTTCATCTCTTATTAAAATTACTATCATTTTTGTTTAATTTATTTTTGGCTAGTCTCTCTTTTTATAATGTGTAGTATTTACTCCTTATTACATACTCATTATTATAACAACTCTATTTTTTTTTAAATATGTCTCTACCTAACACCTATGACTTTCCTCCTACAAGGAAAAGGACCTTTTCCTAATGGATAGATGAAAAGGAAATTTCCCTAATGGATATATGAAGAGAGATGGATTTCCCCAATGTAAAGGGAAAGGGAAAGCCCATTAAGAGATATCCTACAATGCGATAATACAATAAATTAGAACTAGGGATTAGAATAACTAATATAGTTACTAATTTAACTTTAAAGAAAAATGGTGACTCGTACGCATATGCAAAAACAAAAACTTTTAAGAAAACTGGGTGAAATGGAAACCTAGGGTTTCAATGGTGACTACGTAGGGTTTCTTCATCAATTGAACTATGGAGACGTTAGCCATTGGAAGGATTGTCAACCATTTGGCATGTATTTCTGTGAGTTCGGCATTAATTTCCATGATACTCTAGGTATTTTTTGTTGCATGCCCTGTTTCTGTCCCCTGGTCACCTGTTTCTTCTCTTTGCGGCATGCTTGTCTAGTTTATTTTTGTGATGCTTAGGTTGTTCTCTCCTTTGTTTTAGAGGGTATGTTGGTTACTGTCGGTATGCCCTTAATTACTAACCCTCACTGAAAGCACTTGGGTTTCATTTGACTAGATGTGTGGTCCACATAAAGTTCTATGACTGATCACGGGTTGCTTGTTTTGTCTATCTAGCCCTCAAACCTTTTGTGACGCGAATTTGCGGCACTTTCTCTAGGTTTGGCAGAACCTAATGATTTTCTGTCTTCCGGACATGGATTCCGTCCTCTCCATGAGAATTGAGGACTTAGTACCAACCATGTAAATAAATTGGGAATTTTTTTAGTTTTCTAGAGTTACATTTTGGTTTTGTCTTGGTTTTCTCTCTCCCTGGTTTTTCTTACCCCTCTCCTCCGTTGTCTGACTTGTTTTGGGTGGCGGGTCTAATCGGTTAGCTCCCTTTTCTACTTTTTGTTCTCAGGGTCTAGATGAAGTTTTTCTTGGTATTTGGTTTCTCCATGTGGTTTCTATTTGGTTCACTTAGAAGGGTTGTTTGCGAACTGAGGTTTATGGTTAACACTGATTGGATGGAGTTTTTGCTTGGTTTTTGTTTTCTCCTCGGGTTTTCTATTTTTTTCACTTAGAAGGGTCATTTGCGACCTGAGGATTATGGTTAACCCTATCTGGAACTCGGGATTCATGTTTCCTGGTGGGTTTGTCACTTTCCACTTACTTTATGTCGGGAGGAGGACATCATGTGTTCTGGTTCTGTCTGATATGTTATGCCAGGGGATTTGGAACTTGGGAGGCCTAGTAGTAGGGTTTTTCCTCCTCATGTGCCCTTTAAATCACGGAGAAATATTAAGGCACTTAAAATCCCGGAAGATAAACCAATTTATGTGCTTTAGAGGGATATCTACATGGATAAGGTTGAGGCACTCTACACCAGAGCCCTCATAGGACGCCTGTAGTATTGAAAGCCTTGGAAAGAATAATGGGTGGACTGGGCCATGCAACACTGGAATCCACTCTTGGATTATATCCCTACTGTGAGTAGGCTGGAAAATGGATGGTATGTTTTTGTTTTTCTTGAAGGGAAATATGCTTCTCAGATTCTAGACTCATTATGGCCCAACTAGAATGGCTCGCTTACGCTCAGTTGCCAGCACACTGAATTTAATCCCCTTCATAAAAAAGAGACTATCCACCACTTGTGAGTTTTGTTGCATGCTCTTCCTCTCCCTTTATGGAGTAAGGATATCCTTACTAGCATTGCAAACTCTCTGGGTAGTTTTGTTGTTGTTATAGAGAAATTCCAGCTTACCTTTGACAAACGAATGGTGAGAGTTCTGGTGGAAATGGAAATCTCAGTAGGATTTCCGGTTGACATTGATATCCATTGCAATGATTTTATACATACCCAAAAGTTGGACTATATGAGCATACCCTTCCGTTGTCATTTTTTTCACGCAACTTGAGATCTCCAACACAACTATCCTATGTTGATTTGCGGCTCCCCTCGATCTATGGATGACTTGACTCAAAATCCCTCTTCCTCAGAGTCGGCATTGATGGTTCCTTCTTCTTTCCTCGTTGCAGGTATTTATGACTCTGCTTCTCCTACTTTATATGAGGGTCTCACCAAATGGGATTTGGATTAAATTTTGGATATTGAAAAGGAATCCATTTGCAAATCTTTTGATACCCCTCCTTCTCTTAACTTGAATTTTCTAGTTGCGGATGCTCTTAATCCTAATAGGGATCTGGAGTCTTTAACGAAGGGGATTTGTTCCACAATAGTGACTGCTCCACCTTTGGATCTCTCTTCTACGGTGATGAATTCCTATCTAGATAATGACTACTCTGACATGTGTTTTTCTCCTTTAATGTTTTTGATGGCCCCTTGTGATAGATCTTTGGCACCTCCAAAGGTTGGAGTATGCGTGACCTCTTCTCTTGACCAGCCACTCTTTTCGGAGGTGGACATTCCACCACTAGCTGAGACTCTTCGAGTTCCTTCTCCTCCTCTGATTGACCCTCTCTCGCTTGCTAGTCAGTATGAGACACCTTCCTTTCCAAATTCTTCCCTCCTTAAGTCACTTGCTATCTTTACTGATAAAACTCCCATTTCACCTACCACTCTCCCCCTGGACTCAATTCCACATGAAAATGTCACCATTCAGAGAGGCAGAAGACAAAATCCTTTTAAGCCTCGGATTGACATTGAGGGTTCTTCCTATCAACCTCGTTCAGCCAAGATAAAGGATGTAACAATATATTATCTCCCTTCAAACCAATCTTCCCTTGGGGATCTTGGAGCAGATACTTCGCCGAAACAAGTTTCATAATGAAACTTCTATCCCTGAATATCTGTGGTTTTGGAGGGCCCTCAAATATCAAGGCCCTTGGCTCTCTTCTCTCTGATATTAAACATGATATGGTTTTCCTGAAAGAAACCATGTGTGAACACTCTCATGCTCTTCTATCCTTTTCCAAACTTAAATCGAGTTGAGAGTTCTGTGCAACGGACTCCCTAGGTCTCTCGAGATGTCTTCTCACTGGGTGGGATCCTTCCTTGGTACATTGTAAATATTTTGTTTCATGATGTGGTATTTTAGCCAAGGTTTTGTTAATAAATAATTCTTTGTAGATTACTTGTCTCAACTATTATGGACCATATCTGAATATGACTATGTTCTCGGATTCAACAGTCAAGCATGGCATTTTTTATTTCCCTAATCTGATTATTGTAGGGGATTTAAACCAATAGGAATTCTGCGGTAAGAGTTGTGAGTTCTCGACAAGTTTTAAACATGTTAAGTAGGTTCATCATCAGGAGAAATAAGATCTCGCTCTCTTTTTGCACTTAGGGTATCTTACTTTCACCCTTTCGGATGTTGAGATTTGGGGGCAGAAATATCATGTTCATACGGATTGTTCTTTCTTCTCCCAACTTTTGGATCGTACTAAAATGGTGGATGTTGCTTCGGTTGTTGCTAGCCAGGCTTGGAGGAATGGTAGGGCTAGGTCTCAAGGAATCAGTAAGAGATTGGATATAAATCTCATATTGGTCTTATTGATGCCTCTCTTTACTCATTATAGAGCTTGGACTCATCACTCGGTGATATTTGATCACTTCCCTATCTGTCTCAAATGGGATGAAACGGCACATAATTTGAATTATCCATTCAAATTCAACAAGGCTTGGTTACATGTAGAAGGATTCTCACATGTTGTTCATTCCTCTTGGATATCTGAGATTGATCCCCTGAAGGGAAATGATATTAATAGGTTGGTTCTAAAACTTAAAGGACTCAAATCAAAAGTACACATTTGGGAAAAGAAGCAGAAACAAGTCCAGAGGCATGAACTCATTGATTTAGATCTTAATATTCAATGGATTTTCTCTCTTTTTCCTACTGGTATAATCCCAGAACAGGAAGTTCAGAAGCTTGCTTCCTTTAAGAAAAGGAAATATGAGATACTAGCACTTGAGGTTCTTACATGGTGATTAGAGAGCAAGGCCCTCTAGATTGAACATGGTGATGCCAATACAAAGTTTTTTTGCAACTTTGTTTCTTCCAGACGCAATAATAATAATATATGGGATTCGATGGACGATGATGGAAAGATGGTTAGTAACCTGGACCAACTCAAACTCGTGGGGAAGGAACATTTTATTATTCTTTTAAGGATGATGGAAAATCCCTGATCATTGAGCAACTTAAGGTAATTAAACACTTCCCATCATTTCTTACCATGGAAGACTCGACGAATATGGAAGTTGGGGTTACGATGGAGGAGATCGAATTAGCCCTTAGGAGTTTCAAAAAGGACCGTAGCCTGGGTCCTGATGGCTGGCATGTGGAGTTTTTCATCTACTTATTTGACTTGGTTAAATTGGATTTATGGAAAACAGTGGAGTCATCTCAGAAAGAGGGCAGGGTGGCCCAAGAGCATTAAACTCAACTTTCTTGACCCTCATCCCCAAGAGTGATAATCCAAAGTCCTTTGTGGAATTCAGACCCATATCACTCTGAAACTCATCTATAATCACATCGCAAAGGTCATTTCGAATAGGCTCAATCCCATTTTGGAAAAAAGGCATCTCTATGGAAAAGTTTAGATTCTTGAAAAATAGACAAATTCAAGATCTAATTGGCATAACACAGGAAATCCTACATACTAAAAAAACAAAATACTTGGAGGGTTTGGTACTTCAACTGGATCTCATAAAATCATTTGATAAGGTCAACTGGACTTACATAAGACTGATCCTTCTACAAATCGACTTGCCCCTGGGTACTACAAATTGGATCATGGGATGTATCACATATGCAAATTTCTATGTTTTGATAAATGGGTCTCTGTTGGGTTTCATAAATGATATGCATGGTATCAGACAAGGTTGTCCCTTATCTCCCCTCCTCTTTCTGCTGTTCATTGAAGGGCTTAGCCGAACTATTGGAGCAGCCAAGAATTTCATATTTTTACAAGGCATTTGTATCTCCTTCTCTTGCACTAACCCACTTACTCTTTGTGGATGATGTCATTTTATTTGGAATTGGCTCTCTGGAGGAATAGGTTGCTTATAAATATATTATGGATATCTTTTGGGGTTATTCGGGTATGTGTGTAAGTGTAGAGAAATATTTCTTTCTCTATAGCAATATGCAGGTGGTGGTTAGTAGACGTATCCAATATTTGCTCCCATATAAGATGGAGTCGATATCCTCCGGATTTAGATATCTGGCCTTCTGGCTCAAACCTTCTGGATATGGTTCAAAGGATTGGCACTGGATTGTAAATAAATTTGAGAATAGAATAGGTCATTGGACCTATAGACACTTATCTTTAGGGGGCGGGCTCACCCTTAACAGATCTATGTTGATAGGGATACCAATCTATTGGTTCTCTCTTGCTTGAATTCTGAATTCCATCATAAATAGGCTAAGACAATGTATCTTTACTTTTCTTTAGGGGGGTACTCTTCACAAGCTCAAGCTACACCTTGTTGACAAGAAAGCCCTCTCATGACCCTACTCACATGGTGCATGGAATATTAAAAATATTGATTGGTTCAGCATTTCGCTCCAACTGAAGAGCTTATGGAGTGTCCTAAGAAGTCATGGCATCTAGAATATGGTTATCAAGGAAAATATCTAAGAAATCTCTCTATTCATATCTGGCTACGCAGGAATAAATTTTTGGTACCTCACACATTTGGAATGGTTTCATCTGTGTTCTCCCTTGGCTCGTTTGCAAACTGGGATGGAAAGTTGGTAATGGTTCCCATATCAAAGTAGGCATTGACCTGATTGTTGTTTTAAATTCATACTTTGTCCTCTCTTATGAACTTTGCAAATATGTCAAAGACTATGGCATCACCAATCTCTTATAGGTTCACAACCCTGGGTTCTCTCTTGCCGATAATTCTTACTGGTTGTTGGAGGATGATCTAGAACTGGGTGGACATTGGAAGATTGAATGGACTTGTTACACTTATGGGCTCTCCCACAGTGGGACAAAATTAACAGATCATGAATATCATCTACTATGGATGCACAATACTATTAATGGCGAAACAAATGCCAACTTCGCCTATGATCTGGTTGCGTCCTCTTGCTCAAAAATACTAACAGGTTGGAAACACAATAAAATATGGAGATGGAAATTTCCACTGAAACTGAAATGATTTTCCAGGCTGAGTGTGGAAAATCATATCTGTTGATGGAATAATTTAATGAACAGAGAGTGGATTGGTCCTAGGCATTGTTGCATGTGCAAATTGGATCATGTGACTATTGATCATCTCTTTGTTTCTTGTACTTTCGCAAAGGAGGTTCATGTTGCACTCACTTACCGTTCTCTCTATTTTTAAATTGGAAGAACCCTTCCTTCCTAGGAAACTTAAATAAATAGATAGATACTGCACACTCGCTTCTCTACTTTCCTTTTTTCTGTAGTTGGTGTATTTGGAAGGCATGTAACCTCTACATTTTCGAAGATATTGAGCCTTTGATAGGAACTGTCTTCTACATAATACTAAATCTCTTCCATTCTTATCTCTTTGAGGAAGCTTTGGTGCCTCGTAGAGTTATTGGACATGCACTTGAAAAACTACCCTATAGGGTACTTTGATGGTATAGCAGCAACCAACGTAGGAGGAGCTGGGATTATTATCCTTATCAATTCCTCTTATTCCTTCCATGCCAAGATGGGTTGCAGTAAAAGTACTAATAATGAGTTGAAATACTTGCACTATGGACTCTCTTATCTTTTGCAGCTTATTTGGGCATCCCTACCCTCTCTTATCTTGGGCAGCTTATTGGGGATTCATAGGTAATTATAAATTGGGTAAACCAGAAGGCTTGTCTAGAGGTGGCTGGCCTATAGCACTGGTGTGATCGCATTAGGACTGTCCAGGCCTCTTTTCTCTCCTTAAGCTTTCAACAAATTTATATGGAGCACAATGAGAGTGTTAATGGTCTATCAAAGGAAGCACTTGACATGGATATGGTGAATCTCTCCTATACTGAGTACTTGGAAGGAGAAGAGGTTGGATCTGGTTATGCAAATTTCCTCTTATTATTTATTGTTTTAATGGGGGCTTATATCTTTCTTTGAAAGATTTGTATCTTTGAAAGCCTTACTCATTCTAGTCTCGCTCACTAGTCTGAGTTGGTTTTTGGCACCTTTGGTGGCCTTTTCATCGAGGGGTATCCACTTTCCCCTCTTGTGCTTCCTTTCTATAGGCTCTCATGACTCTCAATGTGATTCCTTCATATTTGTGGAGAGTATTTATTGGAGAGACTTGAACTAGGAGGTTTGGTGCTTAGAATGGTATTTTGAGAGTTTTTTGAAGAGTCTTCCTTGTAGGTATGGTTTGTCTGGTTCTTTTTAACTCTGTAGCTATGTATGATACTCAGTATCATGGTTTGTATGTGTTACCTTTGATTCAATAGAATATCAAGGAACGATTTTTTCTTCTTGAAATTTTTTTTTAAAGAAAACTAAAGAGGTAAGAGAAGAAGAAAGGTACTCTACACATTGATGAAGCGATAATTATTTAATGTGAATTATCACTTAGAACTAGGGCTTAGAATAATTAATATAGTGATTCTGACTATCAATAATAAATTATAAATAGGGCTTAGAATAACTAATATAGTTACTACTTTAACTTTAGAAAAAACTAAAGAGGTAAGAGAAGAAGAAGGGTACTCTACAAATCGATGAATCGATAATTATTTAGTTTGAAGTAAGGGGGAATTCAGGAATGTATGGGTTTATTATAGAAAATGGTAAATTTGAGAATATCATTTAATCTAACTAAGTAATCAATCAAATAAGAAATAAAATAAACAATATATAAAGAAAATTAAATTAATAAATCAAATAAGTAATAGAATAAACAATATACAAAGAAAATGAGAATCCTTGACTCCCTCACGGCGATCTGAACCAAGTTCTGAACGATGTATGAACTGGCCAAGAATTGCAGGGATGACGTATTGATCAAGGAGGAAGAATAGGATATGTGAGATCGGTGCGTATATCTGAAGCTCCAGCGCTGAGAGGTTGGTGCGCATGCAGAGGATCGCTCCTCCCCTGAACATTGCAGAGAAATTGAGAAATCTATGATCAAAATTGAAAGAATCTGGTACTGAATAGCCCTGAGGGTGGCTTCTTGAATGGATACTCCTCTAAATCCAAGTATGGAGGAACATCGTCGAATCTTAGATGAAGCATTCACAACTCTGGTGGCTTCCATGACATCTCCTCCTCCCCTAGGACCGGATTCGGATGATGCTAACTTTGTCAAGATAGCATTAGCCCCAAGAATACATATCATGTCTACAGCTTCAAGATTGAAAGCCCTTGCACTGAGTGAGAAAGGCCTTATTGGGAATTTCATGGGAATTTTGCCTTCGCCAAAAACTATGGATACATAGATAAACAAGAACTAGATGCCCTTGATCTCTGGGGCCCTAAAACACTGCTTCTATGGAAAGGGATTCTTCACCTATTTTATTCAAAAACAAAGAGGACAGATATCTCATCTTCAGGAGTAGGACTTACTTCATGGGTCCCAGCGGCCTATACCTAAATCATTGAAGCTTATCGTTCGATACAGAAAAGGATGTTCCATCAGCGATCCCGGTATGGGTACTCCATCTATCCTACATTAAATTGCATTATTAGAATGACGAAACTCTGCAAGCAATCGAGAGCTCCCTCGGTAATTACATCGAGAAAGCGGAACCAAAGGGCCTTTTGTTATCTTGTGCAAGGATCTGTGTGGAAGTAGATATGGAAAAAATGCTGCCATAAGTGGTAAACATGTACATGGATGGATGGGAACGCATGCAAAAAATAGACTATGAGCAGTTTCCCTTTAAGTGTAATAAGTGCCATGAATATGGGCACTTCGTCAAAAACTACCAAAAAATAACATAAGAAATTCTAGAAAAAAGGCAAGAGGAAGGATGGAATCAAGTTAAAAGGGGAAGGAGAATGCCTCCACTAGTCCCATTATCAAGTGGATCGCAACCAATGACAATCAAGTAAAATCCTCAAGAAGGGAAAGAGGCTTCGACCAACAACCAATTCCAGGCACTGCAGATGGAAGAAGGAGAGATTCCATCATCAGAAATCAGAATAGTAGAAGCAGAAGAAGAAGAGATCCCAACAACTACTAGAATTCTCCCACCATATCCCTGTAATTAAAGGAAATAAAAAGCATTTGAAGTTTCCACAACACCACGAGGATCCTAGGAAAATATGGTAAAACATAATAAAGTTGCGCAACAGGGATACTCCCCAGAGCAATTGCCTTCACAAGATTCCCAAGGAATACATGATGTAGTTTTGCAACCAAACACCAAAGGAATAAAGTTGCAAATATATCATAGAGAAGAGGAAGTAAAAAGAGAGATGGAACTAGGAAGACAACGCAGCATCAAAGAAACAAAACTTATAGAAAATCCTAGAAACCTAGGAGGGATAAAACTGGATGGAAGATCTCGAGCAGGATCTCAAACGCATAAAAAATTATGAAAGTCGTCTCTTGGAACTGCAGGGGATAGGAGGTTCAAGCAAAGTAGAAGCACTAAAATACATATTAAAAATCGAGAAGCCTGACATACTGCTAATCCAAGAGAGAAAAATGTCGGAAGTGGAGACTATGGCACTCTCCCACTTCTAGAAAAACTGCCATGGGAAATCCATAAGCTCTAGAGGAGAATCTGGAGGAATAACCACCTTAGTTTCAAATAAATTTTCAATAATATCAATAAGGGAAAGCCAACATTGGCTTCTTACCGAAATCCAGGCAATGAATGATCCAACTTCAATATACATCTGTAGTGTATATGGACCAACACACTATAGAGATAAGTCAGTCTTTTGGGAAGATCTCTCCAAGCTAAAGGAGAATCTGCGGGAAAAAACCTCATCATTGCTGGAGATTTCAACACTACTAAGTCACAGCTGGAGAAACGTGGAGGAGCAAGGGCCAGAGATCCATTTGGTGAGAATATGGAGGACTTGATCTCAATTCTGGAATCGTTGGATACTCCAATGAGGAACGGGAAGTACACCTGGAGTAAGAGAAGAGATGGAGCCAGTCACGTTGCTGCAATACTGGATAGGTTCCTGGTAATCTTTGCTTTCCTTTAAAAATATCTCCTTCTAGCATCTTTCACCCTACCTTCAGCAGTCTCCAACCACAAGCTTGTTTCTTTGAATCTAAACACACCTGCCAATCTCGAGCCCATCCCATTTCGATTAAACTCGATTTGGATACAAGATGAAAATATCCTTGATATAATCCAAAAGGCCTGGGTCCTTCAATATCAAGTTTCGTCCAGCTACATCTAGGAATCAAATCTTAGAGTTATGCAATCTGCAATCAAAATATGGGAAAAAAAGTCTACAAGAATCCCAGTAAATAGAAAACTAAAATTCAGACTGAGTTGGCCACTATCCATTCAGACATGGAAACGAAAGAGGTTATTCCAACATTACCGAGCCAGGAAAAAGAGTTGAACATCAAAATTCTAAATGTTGCACGGAAAGAGGAAGAGGAATGGAGGATAAAGTCCAGGCAACTTTGGTTAAATGGAGGAGACAGCAACACAGAATATTTTCACAAACAAGCAAAGGTTAGGAAAACAGTCAACATCATTAAAGAATAAAAATACATAGATGGGAACAAGATTGCAGGGCAGGACGAAGTAAAATCCCACGATTTTAACCATTTTCGAGAGCTCTACATAGATAGCGAGGAGGATGATCCGGAAGCACAATTAGACCTTGTTTTCGAAATACCAACGCTCATCAATGAAGAATAGAAAAGAGAGCTGAAAAAACTCATCCTGGAATATGAGAGTAAAAATTCAATTTGGTACCTACAAGCTGACGCACCTAGACCAAACGAATTTACCATAAATTTCTACAGAGTAGTGTGGGATATCATAAACAAAGATTTAAAAAGAATGTTAAATTGGACCAGGAAGAAAGACAAGATCGGTGGGGCCACCAATTCATCCTTATTGTCCTTAATCCCAAAGGAAAAAATCCAAACCTCGCTAAATAGATTCAGGCCAATTTCTTTATGCAACACGTCGTACAAGATCCTCTTGAAAATCTTGTGAAATAGAATGAAAAACATCATGGGTTGTCTCATATCAGAATCGCAAGGAGGTTTTGTATCTGGGTGCTAGATACTTGACAACGTAATTATAGTTTAGGAAGCTATCCATTCCAGCATGGAGAGGAAGCAACAGGGCATGGCCATTAAACTGGACATGGCCAAGCCAATGCATTTGATAGAGTGAACCATCACTATCTCTTCAAAATCATGTATAAATTCAGATTCTCCAAAATATTTGTCAGATGGGTCAAATCTTGCATCAGTAGCCCATGGATTGCTCCACTAGTAAATGGCATACCTACCAAGTTATTCCAATCAACTAGGGGCCTACGGCAAGGCTTCCCCATGTCTCCCTTCCTCTATCTTTTGGTGGTTGAATCAATGAGCAGGAAACTTCAATAGTTGCAAGATTCTGGAGAATTAAAAACTTTAAAGGTAGCTAGAGGAGTCAAAGTTGTCAACCATGCACAGTTCGCAAATGGCACCATCTTCCTCGTATGTGCGTCTACAATCATTGCAGAAATATTCAATGGTGTCTTATCTAGCTTCATAAAAGCATCTGATGGCAAAGTGAACTCGCAGAAGTCAAAATTCTATGGATGGAATTTCCCTCCAAGCACCATGGCAAGGATTGGAATGACCCTTGAATTCGAAGGAAATGTAGCTTGGAACTCCTTCAATTACCTCAGGATACCAATCTTCAAAGGAAAGAAAAGAGCTGTCGACTGGAAAGGACCGGTTGACAAAATAAAAAATAAAATTTCTTCCTGGAGAACAATATGGCTCAATCCTGTCGATAATCTAGTTTTCGTTAATTCCATTATTGTTGCCTTTCCCATCTATGCATACTTTATCTCACTAGTCACCAAGAAAACTTTGAAAGTTGTAAAAAAAGAACTCAGACAATTTCTATGGCAGGGAGGTAAATCAAGAGGTCAAAAAAATTCCACCTTGTGAATTGGAGCACGATCTGCATGCCAAAACATTGTGGCGGTGTTGGAATAAGAGATCTCGTCAAAATGAACCTGAATTTGGGAGCCAAAATACTTTGGAGAACTGTTTCTAGCAAAAGAGCGTGGTGGAAAGAGATTCTGCAAAAAATATATATGCAAGGGGACAGAAGAAAATGTGTGGAGTCTATTGTATAGGGAAGAGAAGGAACGTCTGTATGGGAGATTTGCAAGAAAGGTGTGTTCATCCTCCAAGACCAACTACTCTGGATTCCAGGAAACAGAAAGAGGAGAAAGGTTTGGGTAGACAATTTAGGACCCAATTCCCCAGTCAAATACCAACAAGAATTAGCAGATATCAAGAATTGGATGGAGCGGGAAAGCCTCTACACGTTGTACGATCTCTCAATATGGACGAGCAGTGGAAGATGGGACGATTAGGTTGATCTTGAGGTGTCGTCTAGCTTACGACCAGACTGCATCATGTTCCTCACTCTACTCCATTGGTCTTCTTTTGTTCATCGTAGCTTAGCAGATAGCAGGAGATGGGGGAAGGATAGAGCGTACGAAGTAAAGGAAGGATACATAATTGCAGTCGGCCATCAAAACAATACTGGCCTTGATAGAAAACGGTCCAAAGTCCGGTGCAAGGATGGGTTGCCGAAGGTTAACGTCTTCTACTGGATTTTTTGTCACATGCCCCAATTTGCAAAACAATTTAATGTTATTGAGGAACATTATGTTATATTTTATGATAAAGTTTGTAATTAATGACCAAGTGGGTCAAGTATAATTTAATGTATTGCAAAATATTTTATTAATAAATAAATAAATGATGAGACAACAGCTTAGGGAAGCTTAGGGAATCTTAGTGATAGTAGTGAATACAATCATCATACTAGGAAGAGAAAGTTTAAACCTTACGAAGAAATCTCTAGAGAATTCAAGAAAATCAAGCCACCAACCTTTAATGGTGAACTTGAGAAGGGAGAAGAGGCATAATACTGGCTGTCCGGGATGTTTCAAATTTATAACTACTCTAATCAAGCGAAGGCTAGGATGGCTATTTATAATCTTGCATGAAAAGCAGATATTTGGTGGCAGGACCTAAAAAGAGTAAAAGGTATTAGGGAGAAAAATATTAATTGGAGTACATTTAAGAAATATTTCAAGAGAAATTTTTATCTGAACAGTACTATGAGGAGAGGGCTAAGGAATTTTATGAACTAAAACTAGGAACAATGAATATGAAAGAACTAAATAGTAAATTCCTAAGTCTGCTCAGGTATGTGCCATATATTGTGGACGAGAAACCTAAGGTACAGCGGTTTCTCAGTTGTTTACCCTATCATATAAAGGATAGAATTGAGTATGACAATCCGAAAACTTTAGAAGAAGCAATGAGAAAAGCGAATTTTCGTTATGAACAGAATCAAAAAAAGGAAAGCATGACCAACTGGAAGGCCAGAAGAAATAATAACTTTGAACAGAAAAAGAAAGGTTTTGTACCTAACCGAAATTTTAAGAATAATAACACCAAAAATTTTCCTAGTAAAAATTTCCAAGGGAGCAAAAGTAATTCACAGACCAATCCAAATAATCAAAGAAATAAAGAATTTGTTAATAACCACAGTGACTATATCAAGAATTTTGAATGAAAGGAACCAATAAAGTGCTGGAAATGTAATGATCCGCATTATGCATCAATTTGCCCCAATTGGAAGAAGACTGTTAGCAACATACACACTATACATGAGGAGATGACTGCTGGTGATCTAGCGAGGACAATGTCTAGGATCAACGCAACATTGGAGAACAGGCAAGCAGATTATCAAACTTCCATGGTGGAAGTGGAAGGTAAGCTAAATCAAATACCTATATCTATTTCAATCGATCCAGGAGCTAGTTTAAGCTATATTTCTCCTAATTTAGTAGAAAAGTGTAAGCTATCAGTTGAAAAGTTTGCAAGGTCATGGTTAGTTCAGCTAGCTACTGGTGCAAAGAGAAAAGTAATTAGCTTTGTTAAGAATTGTACAGTAATTATGGATCAGTTTGAAACCTCTGTTAAGCTTAATGTGTTACCTTTAGGTTCATATGATATGTTAATTGGTATGGATTGGCTAGAACAGCATAGGGTAGTCCTGAATTGTTTTGATAAAACCTTTACTTGTGTAAATAACGATGGAGAAAAAGTAAATGTAAAAGGAATCCCTATGAAAACCGCCATAAGGAATATTTCTGCATTACAGCTTAAGAAAGTTATTCAGAAGGGCTGTAAAGCTTTTGTCGTAACAGTAATTAATGAAGAAAATACTAATAACAGAGATAAATTAAAACTAGAAGATATTCTGATCCTAAGGGAATATTTACGTGTATTTTCGGAATAAATTTTGGGACTACCTCCGAAACGGGAATTAGATTTTACTATTGAGCTGGTACCTGGTGCAGTGCCCAGCTCAAAAGCCCCTTATCAGGTGAATATACTAGAATTAAATGAACTTAAGTCACAATTAAAAGAACTCATTGATAAGAATTACATTAGACCGAATGTGTCTCCGTGGGGAGCACCTGTTATTTTTGTTAAAAAGAAGGATGGAAATCTATGACTATGTATAGATTACCGTCAATTAAATAAAATGACTATCAAGAACAGATATCCATTACCCCACATAGATGATCTATTTGATCAGCTTAGTGGAGCAACGGTATTCTCAAAGATTGATTTACGATCTGGTTACCACCAGGTCCGAATCAAAGATGAAGACATCTTTAAAACAGCTTTTAGGACCCGGTATGGTCATTACAAGTTTGTCGTTATTCCATTTGGGTTTACTAATGCCCCAGCTATTTTTATGTGTCTAATGAATAATGTAATGCATAAATATCTGGATAATTTTGTGGTCGTATTTATTGACGACATCTTAATTTACTCAAAATCTGAAGAGGAACATAAAGAACACTTAAAATTTGTCTTACAAGAGTTACGAGAACATCAACTATATGCAAAATTTAGTAAATGTGACTTCTTTAAGGATAAAAATCAATATCTAGGTCATGTGGTGACCAAAGAAGGAATTTTGGTCAACCCCGAGAAGATAAAGGCAATCAAGTATCGTCTAGTCCCAAAATATGTAACTGGCGTCCGATCATTCATGGGGATTACTTGCTATTATCGAAGATTCATCGAAGGGTTTTCAAGAATTACAAATCCTATAACCTCTTTATAGAAGAAAGGGAAGAAATTCGATTGGAATCAGAAGTGTGAAGACAGTTTTAAAAAAGTTAAAAACGTTATTAACCACCTCACCAATTATAAGAATTGTTGACCCTATAAAGATTTTATAGTATGTACTGACGCATGCAATTACGGTTTAGGTGGAGTTTTAACTCAGGAAGGACATGTCATTGCTTATGAGTCTAGGAAGCTGAAGATTCATGAGAAAAATTATGCGACCTATAACTTAGAGTTAGCTGATGTCATACATGCCTTAAAAATGTGGCGTCATCATTTAATCGAAAGGAAGTTTATATTAATGATAGATAATAAAGGATTGAAATATCTATTTGATCAACCTAACTTAAATGCTAGGCAAGCTAGGTGGCCAGATTTTCTTAGTGAATACGATTTTGAAATTCAACATATTAAAGGAAAAGAGAATAAGGTAGCTAATGCATTAAGCAGAAATGCAAAACTGAATTTTACAGCAGCCATTAGTACTTATAAGACAAACTTGGAAGAACAATTAGAAGATGGAATATAAAAAGATGAAAATTATCGGTAATTACAAGCAAAGGTAAGAGAAAATTTAATAAAAAGTCTAAGTACAGGGTATAGCTTGAATGAAAAAGGATTATTATTGTATAAAGATTGACTATACATACCTAACATACCTAAGATTAAGCTGTTAATTTTAAACGAAGTTCATAAAACTCTTTATTTAGGGCATCCAGGTTATCATAAAACTATAACCATGCTAAGAAAGGATTATTTCTGGCCAAATATGAAAAATGAATTAGCAGAATATATTGCTAAGTGCTTTGAATGTTAGCAAGTAAAAACTGAACATCAGCATCCAACTGGGTTACTTCAGCCATTGCTTATTCCTAGCTGGAAATGGGAGATAATTAGCCTTGATTTTATCACGGGACTACCTAGAAATCAAAACTTAAATGACTCAATAATGGTAGTTGTTGATAAATTGAGTAAACCAACCCATTTTATACCTGTAAAAACTACTTATAAAGATGCAAATATTGCTAATATTTTCTTAAAACAAATTTTTCGGTTGCATGGAATACCGAAGGTGATAATCTCAGACAGAGACCCTAAGTTTACGGGAAAATTATGGAAGTCTTTGTTTAAAGGGTTAAATACTACCTTAAACTTCAGTACCTCTTTCCATCCTCAAACACATGGACAAATAGAAAGAGTAAATCAGGTATTGGAGGATCTGCTCAGAATGTATGTAAAGGAGCAGCCAGGAAAATGGGAAGATTACTTACACCTGGAAGAATTTGCTTACAATAATCATTATCAAGCTTCAGCTAGATATAGTCCTTTTGAAATTCGGTACGGAAGAAAATGAAATACCCCCATCTCTTGGAGTAATCCAGTTGACAGGCTAGTATTAGGACCTGAATTATTAAAAGAGATGGAGTTAATTGTAAAACAAGTACAAGGTAACATGAAAGTTGCACAAGATCGACAAAAAAGCCAAGCAGATCTTAAACGGACTCCAACGGAGTTCCAGGTAGGTGAACATGCTTTTATTAAGGTTAGACCTAAAAAGAGTTCTCTGAGCTTAGGTAGTTGTGCTAAGTTAGCACCCTGATATTGTGGTCCTTTTGAAATACTGTCCAGAATAGGACAGGTAGCATATCAGTTAGATTTACCACCAAATTTAGGAGTTCACAATGTTTCTCATATTTATGTATTAAAAAAATATGTACATGATGCTACTCATGTTATTAACTGGAATGATGTGCAGGTGGAACCTGAAAGAGATTTTCTAGTGGAACCGGATTTTATCCTCGAAAGGAGGGAGATCTCGCTTCAGAATCGCACCATTGGTCAGGTGAAGGTGCAATGGAAGCACCTTAGTCTAGAAGAAGCCACCTGGGAATTGAAAAGTCATATGTGGGATGCATATCCAATTCTATTTCAGGAAAATTCAGAGGACGAGGAATAAATAACATCGAGGACGAGGAATAAATAACATCGAGGACGATGTTATAAATTAAGGGGGTGTGTATGTCACATGTCACAATTTGCAAAACAATTTAATGTTATTGAGGAACATTATGTTATATTTTATGATAAAGTTTGTAATTAATGACCAAGTGGGGTCAAGGATAATTTAATGTATTGCAGAATATTTTATTAATAAATAAATAAATGATGAGACAACAGCTTAGGGAAGCTTTTAAATGAGTGTTTACTGGTCACTTTGTGGAGGAGGCTGGGTTGAGAGTATATTGACAAGTGGTAGCATCCTCAAACTACTTCTAACTGTTGCAGGTGGCAGCTTTCCTATATTTGTGGTCATGATTCCCCAAGAAAGGGGAATAGGAGCAGGTGGTTGATTAAGTAAAAAGTGACCCAAAAGACCTAGGCATTGATATAAAACTTCCCATTGAAGACAACTGAGGCTGCTCATTCTGGAATTGTGATCATTCTGAGTGATTGAAGTGCACATGAGAAATTTGATGGAGGGGATTTGTTGAAGTGAGTTTGAGGAGTTAAGTGTTGAAGATTGAACTTGTACAGCTATTATAAGCTGAAGTTCTTACTGCTATAAGCAGGGATGAGTTGTTGTTGTACATTCAGTAAAGTTGCAGAGGATCTCAAGAATTACATCTCTCACCCAATACTCTACTAGGAGGACCAGGAGACAGGCTCAGGGGTCCTGAGAAATTGCAGACTAAGCTTTCTCCAGGAGTTGGTTGGGAGGAATAGCCTCCTTAAGCTGTTGTCACCTCATCTATTTGACAGGTTCTAATTGTTTTAGGTTCCATTATTATTTTATTTACTGTTCAGAAAAGTTTAAGAATTTTCTCATGATTAGTATATTGTTTTATTATGATCCTTAAGGAAAAGGAAGAGATAGATGTTAATACTGTGAAAGTTAGTAATCTAGTTAGATTAGGGTAAAGTAGTAGAGATAATGCTGAGTTATTTGGATAGATAGAAAAATTTACCAAACTGTATTTTTCCACGCCTTTTACAAGGAAGTACTCTAGTATAGCAGGTTTGCTTAGTTTAGATAAGTAGATCTGTTTATTAACTCTAAAGGTAAATGTAAATAATTACTTCTATAGTTTTACGTAATTTATTTACATAAATCTAGTTGTACTTGCTATGTCTATTGAAAGTATATGCATTATCTAATTATAGGAAAAAGTAAATTATATAACAACCACTAGTAATTATAATATTTATAGAATTAAACACTAGTATTAACACTTATTATAAATACAATAAATAAATTTAAATAAACAAATATAGGAACAGTAAAAGTCTTACTTAGGGTTTAGCCTAGTTATTATTTTCATAGGTCTTTTTAACTATTTATCCAGGCTTGCATTTAAACTCTATTTACTGTAAGAACAGGTGTTATTACTGCAACCCTCAAGAACCATCTAGGGTTTGCAAGAGATAGAATTCATCTCTAAAATAGACAATTATGTTCCTTTTCATAATACAAAAACCTAACAGAGTTTTTCTAAACTTAATAACAACAATAAATAATTGTTACTAAAAACAAAATAATTATAGAGCTAAAATTATTTCTGAAAAACCATTTAATTACAGAGCTATAGATTATCCAATAATAATCTTTAAAGAGAAACATAATATTTTATTCACTTGATAATACTATGCAAAGTAGATAATAAAACTGCCATAAACCATCTATACCTAAATGTAAATATAAATTAAAAATAATATTGTAAACAAAACTAAACAGAGACGAAATGTAATAGGTATACTGGCCTGTGGCCTTTTTATATTATCTGTCGAGGCTTTGACCCTAACCTAAATGACTTCTCAAGTATAAACAGAAGTTCAAACCAAAATTTACTACAACTACAATTTATAGTAGTAAAAACCCTCCTTTTGTTTAAAGAAATTAAAAAAAAAATATTGTCATTTCTATCTCTACAAAGACCAACTTAAATATTCAAGAAAACCACCTAGTGGTTAGATAGTATAGTCACGGCTTAGAGCCGAGTTTTAAAATCAAACACATATTTTACATTCTTTTTTTTTCAGGCTGTGAAGGCTCTGTAAAAACCATAAAGTCGTGGCTGCATTCATAAACATTTCCACCATAACTTAAGCACAGAGAAAAACCCTCAGTTATCAACAGGGCTTACCAAGGGATGCTTTGCTGAAGATTGAGGAGAGTCTTGTAACCAACTTCAAATTCTAGCCTAAAGAGAGACCTGCACATTGTAACATTATAAGTTATAACCTTAAAAATATGACGGAAAACCCTAAATGTATTAATCTGTAATCTTTGATGAGCTTGTGTTGGAGAAGTTGTGGAAGCGAATCCACTGGAGCCTAGCTAGATGGCCCCTTAGAACAAGAAGCCCAAAAAATGTGTGAGCACAGAGTGTTTCGAAACCCTGAACCATGACTGAAGTGAACGAACACCACGCAAAGGGAGTACTCCAACAAGAAACAAAAACAACTCTTAATTTAAAACTTATGTCCACTGTATTTTTCTTGAACAACACTCACAGTTTCTCAAGTCGGTGGTAGAAACCAACCTCGACGCACAAGAGCTTCCACAGCAATCTATAAGTTTCTAAAAACCACAGTATGTTTTCCCTACACATCTAGCTAGCAAGAGTTTTGGAGGACAATGCTTCCATCTCGAAAGTCAATGCAGAGCCATGGCGGCCACGAGCTCTCAGCTCGGCCACACCCTCAGTCAAAGAAACCCTGGCAATGTGAAGTGTAGGGTTCGAACATATCATAAGTCAACCAAAAAAAACCTAATGGTGTAATCTCCTAAGTGTAGGGTTCGGACATATTATTTCTTTTTGTTTTGACTACTAGATAGTTAGGATATTTCTAACTATGATATAGAATATAAATCAATGACCATGATATTAATAGTAAACATTAATTAGAAAAGTAATCTAATCATCCCTTGAAGCAGTCATATGAATCATGGAGTTTTGAAAGTGTAATTTATAGCTAGAGGTTACACTAGAGAATGAGGTAGAAGACACAGTTAATAAAAATTCTAAAGTAGAGCTTCCAAACTTGAAGAAGAACTCAATCATTTATAAATGAAAACTTGGACCAAGTTTAATACACAATGCATAGTTGGGAAAACAAGTAGGTGCAACCTATCTACTCTTTTACAAGAGTCTTGAGTGTAAACTAGTATCCAATTATTGAGAAAAACAGTTTAAGGCTCAAGTAGTTTTCTATCTATTAAGAGAACATCTAATTATAGAAACCCTAGGGTAAGGGTGAATTTTGTAATACTTCTAATGGGTATGATGACCTTATTGAAAAGAGAAGCTCTTAGGAAGAAAAACTTTATAAACAAAAAAGACTAAGTAATAATTTAACTACTCAAAGTATTTTGTTTATGTTTACAAAAGAAATCAAATGAATACAAATGAATACGATTTAAAAACCAGCTCTAAATGTTTTATGTCAATTATGAAATTAAAACATAAAGATTATGGGAACGTATCTCTTCCTTATTTAAACATTAGCTCATTAATACTGATGAGCAGAAGTAGGAGTGTTCTTCAGAAAGGATCTTAATCATCCAATTTGATTTGGTTCCATTTTAATAGTAGACTGATTATGCATTTAATCCATCCTTCCACAAATTTTGTTTATTACCATTATTATGCAGTTTGATGACTTTAACTATGTCAACGTTACCTCTTACAGAGACAAGTTGCAAATAACATTTTAAATTCTAGCATTATATCTTTTATGCTAGTGAAGTATCTTTCTTGATCTGGATATTTACTAGAACAAAACGCTTACCTGTTAGAACTTGTAAAAAGAACCATCATTTCCACTGTGTTAGCTATAAGCTAAGTAAGCCCCGATCACACCTAAGAAATTCTCCCTACTTGACAAAAGAAAACAATAACAAACTTAGCTTTAGTTAAGATTCATATTTCTTTTCTACTTTCTGAAAAATACAACTGCTATGTTAAAACCGTACTAACATAGTATTTAAGATAAGCCTTTAAGTTATACATAACCATATAAATGAAGTAATCTTCGTTTTCTTGGAAAACTGTTTTAATATCCGCTAACAGTTAATGGTTCATTAGCTTTGATGATTGACATTTTATGTCACATGAAAAATTTTAAATTTTTACGAATCTTTGAGTTATTACATTTTTTCCCATTGGAAAAATTTGACTGCGGAGAACCTATGGAAGAGAGGTGTTGTTGGCCCCATGAGATGCATCCTGTTCAAAAATGCAGAAGAATCCTTGGAACATCTCTTCATTGATTGTAAATTTTCGCAGGAGGTTTGGCAGAGGGTGTTCAAGGACCTGAACTTTTATTTAACGCTTTCTACAAATTGGAGCGATTTCTTCTCATGTTGGAAAGACTACTATCAGGGATCACTCTTTAAAAAATCAGACTTTGCAAGAGCATGGGAATCTCTTCCAAAATTCATTTGCTGGAAGCTATGAGCAACAAGAAATAAAGAAATCTTCGAGTATAAAAAAACAGTCCGAGCAAAGTTTTAACATTGGCAAAGGCACTTTGGGTGGAGGATTTAACCATGAGAAGAATGTCCAACATCAATAAGGAACCATTGACAGCATTGGAAATGGTTTGGGTCTCCGAATTCCTGGTGACCCCATCCTCCACTTTCTAGATTCATCCTCAGAATTGGCACTTGAGAATGAGTTCGGAAGAATTCAATACTTGGTGGAAGGAACTTGGCTGCAAGTCCTTGTTCTTCAACAGAGCCTCGAAAGGAAACCCTGGGCTAGCAGGTGCAGGCGGAGTTCTTTTTAACGCCAAAGGAAGTAAGATGAATGAGTACTCTTGGGGAGTTGGCAAGAAGACCAATAATGGTGCGAAATGGCTAGCACTCATTAAAGGTCTAGAACTTGCAAGGAATGTTGCATAGAGGAACTGGTGGTTTTTGGCAACTCGATGATTGTTATAAGGGAAGAAAGGAATCTAGAGAAGAATCGCAAGAACCCAGTGACCAAGACACATCACATCCTAAAGTACATGATCAATGAATTCAAAGCTATCAATTTCCTTCATATGCTGACAGAAAATAATTATCAAGTGGACATAATGGCTAACAAGGGTGTCGGCCTAGACTGTGGCGTCCTAGTTTGTAATCAAAAGGTCTACAAAAGAAACTAGGTACCTTAGAAGTGACTTCAATCTCCTTTTGGTAATGTTTTGCTTTTGTGTTTATTTACTTAGGCAGTTTGTTAGGAGATACAGTCTCCATGGATTGGGGAAATACCATGAGAAGTATAGGCTGGAAAAGGATGAACAAAGAGTTACCGATGTAGTTCTCCTTTGGGAAATTCCAAGCTCAGATCTGTGTAATCATTTATTCATTTTTTTTTATAAAAAGCCCCTCAACCGCTTTAGTTAAAAAAAACAACATACAAAGAAAATTAAATTAATAATTTAAATAAGCAATAAAATAAACAATATATAAAGAAAATTAAATTAAAATGTAAGATTTATATATGTATATATTTTCTTATTTATTTTGTTTTACCTAAATAAAATTAGAATATTGAAAAAAGAAAGAGATTTATAATAAATAGTTTTTATTTTATTGATAGAATAAAGAGAAAAATAAATGATATTGGTTCCCAAATTTTTTTTTACTTCTTAAAATTATATTGATGTACTAATGAATGGGTGTTAGTGCTCTATTATTTATTTTTCTTAAGAAAAAATTGTAATTTTTATTTATGATGAAAATGAAATTCTCATTTTTTTTTAAGATGTATAGTGTATAGTATAAAAATAAGAAAGAATATATTGGTGAAAACATGAAAATGAGTAATACATTTGATAAATTCATAGTTTTTCTTTAGGATTTCATTTTAAAATAAAACCAAATTTAAAATAAAACCAAAATTTATAAAGAATTGTTTTACCTTATACGTTTTTTTAATAGTTATGGATATATAGTGGGATAAATTTGATGTTTATTAACTATATATGTTTTAAAATTTTAAGTAAAGATAATGCATGGCCTATGTAGGAGTCAAGATGGCTATTCAATTTAAGAAGAAAATTATATGTTCATAGTCTACACTGATTGCATTAGTGTATATACTATATTTTTTATTTCTCAAATTTAAATAATATTATTTTAATTATTTGTCAATTTTGCTAGTTCATTCGATTAAGGTGTGGGTCCCGTCAACAGGGTGACCCGAAATTCCCCTTAGGAGTGAGCTAGTTCAGAGGAGACGCCAAAAATTCAACGAGTTGAGGGTTGGTGTTGTATAGCTTGGGTGTGATCCCAAGTAATTTTGACTACTTAGATACCTCTCGGTCATAATTTCTTAGACCAAAGGACAAAATTTTGCAGGCACCAATTTTATTTTTCATGTAATTATTACCAAGAAAACAATCATGTAATGAATAATAGATTGGTCCAAGATGTTGAAGGGAAATCATATAGGGTTAAAATGTCAAGTGAGGAATCAATTTGACGCTAACATTGTTGATGGGGTAACCTAAATGGTCATCCCCAAACTAAAGAAAATACAAGATTTAATCACTCTAATACTATATATTTAAGTGGTAATGTACCACAAAAAATCAAGATTTATTCGGATAAAAAAGAAAAAAATTGTCTATGGGATCTTAGTATTATGAAACCGTACACGTAAAAAAGAAAAATTATAATAAAAAAAAATGATGCTTTAATTATAGAGAATGAAACCGTACACATAAAAAAAGGAAAATTATAATAAAAAAATGATGTTCAAGGTCTCGACCGAGCAATGTGAAACAACACAACTGAAGGTTTGCGAGATCGAGAGAGGGTCAACTCACACCAACAAGGAGCCCTTCCTACTGCCATGACCTCTAGACGATGAGGTATCACCTAATAAAATTAGTTAATTTTTTTGTTTAAAAATTAATTTTCGAAAATTAGTTTGTGTATTTTTTTAAAAATGTAAAACTAATTATTTCCATTAGAACTAGTGTTTTCTAATATAGATTTACATAGACTTAGTTTATTTAATTTTAGTTTTGTAACGTAGATTTATTTTTTTTTAATTGTGTTTTATAATTTAGATTTAGATTTATTTTTTTAATTATGATCTATGATTCAGATTTAGTTTTTTTAATTGTGGTTTATGATTTAGATTTAGATTTTTAAATTGTGTTTTATAGTTTAAATTTAGATATATATATATATATATATATATATATAACTTGAAATTCTAGGATTATAAAATCAAAGTTAAATATACCTAGTTCTCAAATTTTCAAAATAGTGTTAATGCATGTACTAAATGGTGAAGGATGATTGATGTTGTAACGTTACTTTTACTTGTCGATTATGATGTAGATGTTGTAACTTTATGTAACTTTACATTTTACTTCTAAAAAGATAATATATTGGTTTTGTGAGCCATTAAGTAAAAAGTAATAGCCAAAATAAACCCTTAACAACAATATGGAAATTAAGTTAGACACAAGAACATAAAAAAATATCCTTCTCCCAAAAATTGATGCAAAAAATACAACTGTGTCTCAACAATTGCAGGATTTTGATTCTGAAGAGTTAAGTAAAATTGACTGCAAAGATTTTTAGATACTCTAAATGTTTGGAAGTAAATAGGAAAAAAATTGGAGAAGGTTCTCACTAGGTAGGTACGGGCATATTAAGCTTGAAGACCGTGCTCTTGTATTTCTCTATGTTGTGCTTGAAGAATTTGTGGACTCCTATTACGAAATATTCGAATCGATCAACCACAGTGCCCAGTAGTGGGGGCCGTAACTTCCAGGGATTTCCTTCACAGGAACCTCTGTTGAGGTCATGCTCGCTAGCACTAACTGATTTCTGTATGGGTAAAGCATGTTGAATAAGCATGCAGTTTTGGGCAGGCCAACAATACTTAGTCTGGTGTAGAGCGTTCAATGCAACTGCAGCAGGCATGCCAACCTTTGGGTCTTAAACAGTTTTAATCCAAGGGTTGGCATGCCTGCTACAGTCGCATTGAATGCTTTGCAGCAGGCTGAGTATTATTGGTCGTTTGGGCATACCCCTTCTCTGTGGAGGTTGAAACAACAGTCCACACTCTGGAACTATAATATGCAAACAGTAATTATATATATATATACAGGTTTGAATTGACAACTACAATAGGCTCTCAATTAAAGAATTTTTAATATATTTTACAACAAACAAGGAATGAGTTGCCATAATTCATTCTTTGTATTTAAGCAGCATTTTACATTATCATATAAATGGCATGTTTAATTATCTGTTTAATAATAATAATAATAATAATAATAATCTATTTTTAAGGTCACGGCCAAGTATATATATATAAAGTGTAAATCTTCCTGGAATCAGATTGGCATATTGGAATCCTATGGATGAACTCTGCATCCTTCACAAATCAGATGTACTCCAGCTATTCTTCTACTATGATAACGGTGAATTGGAACTGAAAATGTTACAGAAGAATGCAGAAGAATCAGCTGAATTAGAGGGTGTAGTTTCTTCTGAATATATCCCAAACGATGAAGTTGAAGGGACTGCAGGCAGAGTCGCTACTTTCACTGATCTCGGCTAGAATGCCTTCTACTGGTGCTAATGTATCTAGAAGTCTGATCCCAATAAAAAAGTCTGATCCCAATAAAAAGAGAATCAAATCTGATTTAGTACAAATATCAACTTTAATCTCTTACTAACAAATTTCATCAGGGTTTTTAAAGATTGTTGGATAGTAAGTAGACAGGCTTGCACCATTAGTTGAATCTTGATCTACGACACCTACGATGCTTTAATTTTTCGATTAAAAATCACTGTACAATGTATACAACTAAGCTACAGTTGCAGCATTAGTTCCTCCAACTGAGTGCATGGTAAACGGTATTTCTCGTAACAATTTATGCATTCCCCAAGCATATTCATGCACCTTTTACTGTAAGTATGTGATATTCATGAGGTTTGGAAGTTTCACTTTTTTTGTAGGATGGAATATAAAAATACATATTTTGAAGGAATCATTTTCAAAGAATTCATAAATGGTAAAAAAGCAAATGCACAATTGGTAAATGTTTGGAAGTTTCACTTTTTTTTATAGTGAAAAATAAATGCATAAATTGTAAAGGTCTTCAAAGAAGGGTATATTTTGATTTTTTAATTTTTTTTATTAATAAGTTTTTTATGTTCTCTTTAAGTGGAAGTGTTAAGGTTTAAATATTTAAAAAAAAAGTGTTTTATAATTTTTCTAAATTTTTAAGTCAAATATTTGGGAGTTATAAATTTATAAGGTGTAGGTTTGATCTCTCTCTACGCTTAATAGAGCTTAGGATTTGGATCTATGCTGGTTATATTGGGATGTCATGTGTGTTGATTTAAGATGTTTTTTTGTCTTAGATGCATGCAATATTAATTTAGGGTCTAAGGTCAATGTTCCTCCATCGATCGTGTTGCTTAGTGATCCATAACTAGTTCTCTAAAACTCATTAGTCCTAATCGGAGACCAAATATCCCCTTGGGAGATCATACATTTAGTTTTGAAGAATGTTTTCTTGGAATTTGATTTCCTTAATATTCATTTAGTGACAAAGGTATAGGTTTTCTCCCCAATCAAGTCCACGACCATATGCCCATAGGTATACTACAAAAACTGTTTAATGCACTACCAATATCCTCAATGTAAGCAAATGATATATGCTCAAAAGGTCATGTGTTGTACATAAAGTGTATTTTTCATCCTAGGTTTCATCCTCAAACATACCCAATCCCAAAGACTCATACTTAGTATCCCTATTCTAAGTCCAAGGATCCTTTTAAGAGGTCATTTGTAATAGTTCAACACATTGCTCTTGACCCTAGATAAGTAGAAACTTGTTTTAGTGCCTGCGAGACAGGTTTTGTCCTATTTTACATACGATACATAATCATGAAAACATTGTCATGTACTAACATCATCCTAATCATTCGATCCATCATCCTCATCGTCATTAGAGCATCATGAGGTTTGTATGAACATCATAACATCATTTTATTCAAAGGATGACATATATGACTTTTCTTCATTGTTTCATACAGGTTGTTCTTTAGAGCAGGGTTCTTCCCTCTGCCAATCACGATCTTCAAGAAGATCTACTGTTGAAACACCCTCCCCACGTCGTGAGCGGACTCATATGTAAATTGTTTACATATAATTTGTTTTTTAATTGAATTACATATAGAAGTAAAAATTATCGTATACATGTACATTTGTTTAATTATTAATTGTTGTTTATCTAGGCACCCCGCTAGGCAAGTTGCATGGTGAGCATCCATCAGGAAACATGGTGGCTAGTGCCTTGTACAATGGCCAAGATCCATTGACCCCCTCATAGCATGATGAGGAGGTTCATGATCATGTAGGTACATTAAATTTATATTTATTTAATTTTTGAATCTATTAACTTATCTTTAAATTTTGTGTCAATGTTTTGTACTTTGACTAGTACATTTGTTTTATCTATTTGTCGAGTGTTAATCTTGGTTATGATTCTCCTTAGGAGGATGGGATATCTAGGATCATGATTAAGGATATCATATAACAACATGATTTGCTATGCGTCTAGGTACAATCCATGCCCCCTGATTATCCATTGGTATGGTCGATGTCCATGATGATCAATGCAGTCAATGAGTTGTTAGACATATACTAGAAGGCAAGGCTTATAAGTGACATATGGCATGTTGCTTGCCAGAAGAGGAGGGACTAGGTATTTGGTTTTAAGAACTGGGAGGCCATGAAAACCGCAACAAGGGGAAGGGATTTCATGGGCACTTTGTTTAACATCCCTCATGATCGCGCTACTAGTTAGACGTTTCGACTGTCGGAGTTCAAGCTTGAGGCGACTGAGCCTCATATTTATGATAGGTTTATTGGAGTGTGGGGAATGTTCCCTCACCATGACTAGGTCTCATTATACTTTGCTAAACATATTTATGCATATTTTTTCTTACACATGCATCCCGATTACACAAGTATGCCATCAACTTTCTATGGTACCCAACGGGGACACACTTATCAATGTCCAGAGGCTCATAGAGGCCCTGCTACTATATAACCCTCTCCTTATTTGATTCTTGTCCTTGAATGAACGCTTCTACAACCCAAGGATGTATTCGATCCATCACAACTTGGAATTGAGACATGCTATTTGATGGTGAGTGTCATGCGCATTGCATCGGGTCGCGCTATCGTTTCCATGCACAAGGAGAGGTCCATACCACCCCCTAGACTTACAAATTATGATTTACTATGGATGGACGACTCAGATATTCATTTCATTGACTATGAGCCTCTACTGTCATATGTTATACATGCCTGAGACTCGTACTTTCTTATGTATGAGAGATCTAGGCCGTTGTCGACGCAACATGTATATTTATGTACTTAACTTGTTTTATTATACATAATTAAATAACCAAATTTAATACATGTAAATATAAAAGAATAAATTGAGTAATACTGATTTGTTTTTTGTTGCTCCATGTAGAGGACCGACTTTATGGATTCACTATATTCCACTTTTCAATTACTTGGCTAGGGAACTATTTCCCTCGATGATGTCCTCATGGTACATATTCTAGTCCCTTCATCCTAACATTGCAAGTTACATACGTGTGTATATTTTCAATTATTTTATCATAACTTTCATATTGTCTATTGCTATAAATTGTATAAGGTAGAGGCAAGGGAATTGCAAAAGAGCAGGACATGTTGTAGCCTTTTCTGGATTTAGATCGGCAATCGTTAGTTGATGAGGTATTATAACTTAAATTCAATATAGAATTCAAGTTGATGTTTAATTTATAATGAACATCATTTATTATTCTTTGATAGATTACATGCTTAATGTCACCATACATAGGGTCGTGTACAATTGGGAATCAATGCTCCAATGAAGTTCAGAAAAGAGTGGGAAAGGTTGATTCAACATTATCTTGGTGAGGGACCGTTGACTCAATTTTGTCCTGGAGATGCATCATAGGATGATTTGACAAATCTCACCATGGACTTGAGTCAGGTAAGTTGATCCATCCACTTGAAATTTTAAAAATATGTCTTTTATAAATATAAGTATTAGTTAAATCTAGAACTAACTTACAAAGTTCAAAATTTTAATTTTTGTAGTTCGAGTCTTTAGGCAACATTTTTTATCACATGGCATCCCCACACCAGGGGCATGACGCAAGAGATACTAGCAGTGGGGGTGACCACACAGCCCATCAAGAACCTGGTCCCATATTGGATGACACTACGGTTGATGTTGTGCACTATTTGTATTGTTATGTCCACATATACACAATTACTTTTTTATAAACTTAATGGATTATTTTGTATCATATTTTTACTTCATGGATATATGGTGTCTTACGTTTATGTCGACATGAGTTATTTATCTTTATTAAGTATGTTAATGTTTATGCGCATGTATGTTACCTTTATCTTATATTTATGTCGATGAGTGTACGTTATTTATGTTTATGTTTATGTCTATGAGTGTACGTTATTTATGTTTATGTTTATGTTGACGAGTGTATACATGTTATTTATCTTATGTTCATGTATGTTATTTATCTTGTATTCATGTTTACAATGGATGATGGTAATTACAATTTCCCAGTTACAATTACAATTACAATTACAAGTTGCATTGTAATATTTAAATACAGTTTCCCAATTTACGAATCCACAATTGTGCAATTACAATTTAAGAAACTAATAATTAGATTTATAAATCGGTAAGATGAATTTAACGAGATTATGTGTAAGATGAATAAGTAATGTATTAATAGAAAATATAATCACATAATCCATAATTAAATTGTGCCACACATCGTCAGAAATTAGAATTAGAATAGATTCATCATATTTTGCATTGATTTGGTCTGCAAATTAGGATTCAATGGGAATAGGTACCTTACATCATTCATATAGAAATCACAAGTTCAAATAGAGTGACTCTTGACCCTTACTCCAGTTTCTTCTATTTTTAAGTCCAACACTTGCTCAAGTTGTTTCCATCACCACCATTGACCCATGCTCCAGATACTCCCCCCCTTTCTTACCATGTTCATTCATAGAGTATATCATACCCTATTCAGACTCCATGGGATCTGCTAGAGCAAAGAAAGGACACGCCTACCCCAACATTACTGGCCCACCACCCACTTACATAAGTGCACATCACCACTAATGATTATTTCCTCCAATGGAGTATGTCTCTCCTTTGGTTCACAGAGCTAAGCACCCTTAAACATATAGAAAGTGATTTCTTCCCTTAGTGGAGTTCAATATTGGTTTGGTTGAATCCTATGGATGAATGATTTTCCAGGTATGTGCAACATGAGAATAGATTTTCTTGTGTTATTTTATAAGTATTTTTTACTTCTTGGAAATGAGTGAAGTTTGTTAATGAATTTATTCAATATAATAGTTTTCGTATCCATTAACATATTTTACATTCACTTCCTCTAATGTGTTTATCAATACATTTTATGGATTGTATTTCATTTTCATCCAAGCATGATTTTTATTGTTAGAAGTTTTATTACTCATTAGTCCATGAGATATTATAACTTAAATTCAATATAGAATTCAAGTTGATGTTTAATTTATAATGAACATCATTTATTATTCTTTGAAATATTACATGCTTAATGTCACCATACACAGGGTCGTGTATAATTGGGAATCGATGCTCTAGTGAAATTCAGAAATGAGTGGGAAAGGTTGATTCAACATTGTCTTGGTGAGGGACCATTGACTCAATTTTGTCTTGGAGATGCATCATAGGATGATTTGACAAATCTCACCATGGACTTGAGTCATGTAAGTTGATCCATCCACTTAAAATTTTAAAAATATGTCTTTTATAAATTTAAGTATTCTTTAAATATAGAACTAACTTACAAAGTTCAAAATTTTAATTTGTACAGTACGAGTCTTTAGGAAACATTTTTTATCACATGTCGTCCCCACACCAGGGGCATGACGCAATAGATACTAGTAGTGTGGATGACCACACAACCCATCAAGAACCTGGTCCCATATTGGATGACACTACGGTTCATGTTGTGCACTATTTGTATTGTTATGTCCACATATACACTATTACTTTTTGCACCGAGAGAAGTGAGGTGAGAAGTGAGGTGCTCTCCAGCCCAGTATGGGGCAAATCCTGTCACGTTAGTCATGTTATGCTAGCCGACATAAATAAAAAATACTAAATATGAAAAATAAAAAATGAAAAATATGAATTACATATCTACTTAAATAAAAAATTAAAAAATAAATAAACTAGCATATATCCATTTTAAACCCAAGGATCCAAATGGTGAAAAAATGTACAAGAAAAATTGTATACCTCTTGGTGCTTGATAGATCCGGGTTTGAAATGGATCTATGCTAGTTTATAAACTTAATGGATTATTTTGTATCATATTTTTTCTTCATGGATATATGGTGTCTTACGTTTATGTCAGCATGAGTTATTTATCTTATGTTTATGTGGATGTGCGTACATGTTATTTATCTTTATTAAGTATGTTAATGTTTATGCACATGTATGTTACCTTTATCTTATATTTATGTCGATAAGTGTACGTTATTTATGTTTATGTTTATGTCGACAAGTGTATACATGTTATTTATCTTATGTTCATGTGTGTTATTTATCTTGTATTCATGTTTACAATGGATGATGGTAATTACAATTTCCTAGTTACAATTACAATTACAAGTTGCATTGTAATATTTAAATATAGTTTCCCTATTTAGGAATTCACAATTGTGCAATTACAATTTAAGAAACTAATAATCAGATTTATAAATTGGTAAGATGAATAACTAGATTATGTGTAATATGAATAAGTAATGTATTAATAGAAAATATAATCACATAATCCAGAATTAAATTGTGCCACACATCATCAGAAATTGGAATTAGAATAGATTCGTCATATTTTGCATTGATTTGGCTTGCAAATTAGGATTCAAGGGGAATAGGTACCTTACATCATTCATATAGAAATCACAAGTTCAAAATAGAGTGACTCTTGACCCTTACTCCAGTTTCTTCTATTTTTAAGTTCAACACTTGCTCAAGTTGTTTCCATCACCACCATTGACCCCTACTTCAGATACTTCTGCCCTTTCTTGCCATGTTCATTCATAGAGTATATCATACCCTATTCAAACTCCATGGGATCTACTAGAGAAACGGAAGCACACGCCTACCCCAACATTACTGGCCCACCACCCACTTGCATAAGTGCACATCGCCACTAATGATTATTTCCTCCAATGGAGTATGTCTCTCCTTTGGTTCACAGAGCTAAGCGCCCTTAAACATATATTAAGTGATTTCTTCCCTTAGTGGAGTTCAATATTGGTTTGGTTGAATCCTATGGATGAATGATTTTCCAGGTATGTGCAGCATGAGAATAGTTTTTCTTGTATTATTTTATAAGTATTTTTTGCTTCTTGGAAATGAGAGAAGTTTGTTAATGAATTTATTCAAGATAATAGTTTTGGTATCCATTAACATATTTTACATTCACTCCTTCTAATGTATTTATCAATACATTTTATGGATTGTATTTCATTTTCATCCAAGCATGATTTTTATTGTTAGAAGTTTTATTACTCGCTAATTCAATCTCCATTGGTTAAAAATGTTTTTAATTGATTTCTTCATACCGTCAAGTATTTTGTCACTATATTGAGAAATTTGATTACATTATTTTTAATATACAATGAAATTTTGATGCATTATTACAATTTCAAATGAAATGATTGTTTTATTTTAACATGTCAACATTGAAGGGCTCAATATGTCATATCCAGGGTTAGAATTTGATGGGGAAAATGCCTTACACAAGACATTTTTCTCATCAAATACTGTTAAAAATTTAACAAACCATCATACAAAATGGGTATATGATTCTTTAACACGTAATTTTGACATTTTTTAAAATCATCGTTAATTTTCTTCATCAATCTATTAAGACGTGTGCCTCAATATTGTTCTTATTCCTTATTCATGAATCCTCTAGTCTCAAAGTGACTTTTTTGTAACCTAATTGGAATTAACAGAACTTGGTCTTTCTTTAACCAAGTGGATTGGGGCAGGTAGTGGTGGTTATTGAAGAAATTTACCAGCCACCCACCACCACCTCTTGTCTATCACTTGCTAATTTTGAAACGCTTAGACAAATACCAAAATGTGTAAAGGAATCTTGGCATGGAAATAATACAGTTTTATTTATGCTGAAATTTAGTAAAATTTTATTATTTTTGTAGCTTTAGTAATTGATTGAAACAAATATACTTCTGAAAAAAGAAAAAAAAATCATTTCTAAACATGTTTGAAGTTGAACATGGCCTCTTCGTATCCACTTATAGTATAAGGGATTGACCCAAAAAACTTCATATCCATAATCTAAGGGAATGACCCAAAGAAGAAAGCACTTGGTCCTAATTTTGGCCAACCTCCACAAAATTACATTGAAAATAAATTTGAACCCCATGGTTGTTAATTTGAACAAAAATTTCATCACAGGTTATGTAGATGAGTTGGTTTCAAATTATATAAGTTTACATCATTGAATTTTAAAAATAAAATAAAAAATTAATTATAGAAAACTAAATGCTTTCAATTATGAATGAATCAAATCACAATAAATTTATTTTATTAAATTTTGATGAGAGTGCATCATGGATAATACATACACAACTCCACTTCCGTGAAATATTTTTCTCTGTGTGCAAATTGATGTTAAACTTATTTTGGAAAAGGAGGGAGAGAACCTCATAGTACAATCTCATTAGCCTCCATAAAGGGCATATTATAGTTATATGGCCTTTCAAATTAATTATTGATGCTTAAGTATTCCTTCATAATTCCAATTACAATAGTGATGCAGGTTGCATTCCATCTGGGTTCCACATTTTGTTAGTTTCCTAAGCTTATTACTTAATGTACTCCAAATTAATAATGCCAGCACATGTTACTTTTGAGCATGTGTCATCATTGATAGGATGTTTTGTTCTATCTTATCTAATTTTCAAAGTACACAATCAACCAAAAACATAGGTAAATGAGTTTAATGTATCTTTAAATTGGAAACTAAATTTTTAATTAAAAACATCATTATTGAAGATTATATATTTTAATAAAACTTCATTGTTGAAGGGTTATTTTTTCACCAAACGCTTTGTGACGGGTTGATAAAAGCTCACAACGTCAAAAAAATTTAGTTTGAAAGGCAAAGATGAAATGAAATTCCAATCCTAGGCATTGCCCTTCAAAGTGAAATAGGACCCTACTCTTTAAATTTAATTCTTGCACCTATGTGTGCCTTTTAATTTGTGGGTATGATTAGAGGGAAAGAAGAAAGGTGGAAATCATGGAAAAGTGAGAAAACAACAGTTCTATCAAGCTTTTAAAATCTCAAATGAGCATTATTTAAATGCTTAAATGAGCTAATATCTCGATAAAGATAATAGATCAATCAATCCTTCACTTAACTAGACTTTAACCCTTGATCGAGCTATTTAAAAAACATGTTCAAATGCTCGACCGAGCTTTTAAAAAACCTCGATCGAGCTAATAACTTGATTGAGGGATTTAAAACAAGCTTTACACCCCCATTTTTAAATTTTGTTTCCTACCCTTTTAACCAGACCTAAACCCTAACCTAAGATGCATCTTAGATGATGGAATTCATACTAGTGGGTCCGTTAAAGAATTGTCTATTCATTGGCATAAAATTTGCAGGTTTCTGAGTTCATATGATATTTTTTTGTTATTTTATTCTGAAATTTACAAAACCATGCCCACAACTTCGAATGAACGCAAAGATAAATCAACAACATAAAAAATACACAAAAAAATTCAAAGAATACATATGCCCCAAACCAACACATTCTCTTCAAAAGGGTATTTTTTTATTTTTCAATTTTTGTAACCAGTAAAAAAGTTTACGTGCACGTGCGTGTACGAAATACAATTAAAATTTTCAATGGTCAGTTTTGAAAATTAAAAAAATATATAATTTTCGACTGTCCATTGGGCATAGCTCGAGTGGTTGGGAGATTTGTTTATTGCGTTCCCCACCCGGGTTCGAATCTCATCAGGGACATTTTCTCCTTAGGAGCCCTTGTATGTAATGAAATATTAGGTTGGTGACTCGTTTATCATGATTGGCCCTCTCGAGGGTTGTTGTTGCCCAAGTTCATGTATATTTTCCAAGCGAGTATAAGATATTTTCTCGAGTGGACGTAGCCATGGTGTAAAATTGGGCTTCCATGGTGAACCACTTTTTTTTTAAAGTCCATTGGGCGTAGCTCGAGTGGTTGGGAGATTTATTATTGCACTCCCCACCCGAGTTCGAATTTCGTCGGGGACATTATCTCCTTGGGAGCCCTTGTATGTAATGAAATATTAGGTTGGTGAGTTGTTTATCATGATTGACCCTCTCAAGGGTTGTTGTTTCCCAAGTTCATGTATACTTTCCAAGTGAGTATAAGATATTTTCTCGAGTGGACGCAACCATGGTATAAAATTGGGCTTCCATGTTGAACCACTTTTAAATATGTGTGTGTGTGTGTGTATGCCCCAATGAATTTTGTGTACATTATGTTAATTTTTTTTTTCAAAAATTATGCATTTATCACTAAATTATTTTAAGTGCATACAAGCCACTATAAACTTTTCCTAAAATTTACAAGAACAACCCTATCATTAAATGCATTTTTGGCATATTAAATAAATTTATTATTTTTCAAAAAAAAATATAGGTGGAAAGATGACATAATTCCCTGCAATTTGTTTTTTGTTGAGTATCAGAATTCACAAAGCGTATATGAGTTTTGAGTGGAAAAAATCAATTTTCACCATCACTTTTGGCCAAAAAATGTTACCCATCTTCATGGATTCACCCATCTCTTATTGAGACAAGTATTGTTTTTGTTTAATTTATTTTTTATTTGTCTCTCTTCCTAGTGTGTAGTGTTTTCCCTTTGTTGTGTATTGATTATTATGACATCTCAATAAATTTTAAAAACGAGTCTCTTAATAGCACCCCCTGACTTTCCTCATATCTAGGTTACATTAGTACAAGGCAAAAGAGATTTCCTAAATGGACGATGAGGAATAAAAGAAAATGGATGATGAGGAAGAAGAGAGAAGGATTTCCCCAAAAAAAATTCTACAATGTGATAATACAATAAATCAAAGGGCTAATATTTAGAAGAATGAATATAGTCACCTCTTAATTTCAAAAGAGATTTCCTAAATGGACGATGAGGAATAAAAGAAAATGGATGATGAGGAAGAAGAGAGAAGGATTTCCCCAAAAAAAATTCTACAATGTGATAATACAATAAATCAAAGGGCTAATATTTAGAAGAATGAATATAGTCACCTCTTAATTTCAAAGAAAACTAAAGATGTAAGTCACCACTTATTGAGATAAGTATCATTTTTGTTTAATTTATTTTTAACCAAATTTTCTTTCTATTATATAGTGTTTACTCCTCATTACATATTTAAAAAATTTAAAATAGGTTTTACATAACACCCTCTAACTTTTCCTCAATTTAAGTTACCTTAGTACAAAGTAAAAAAACTTTCCTAATGAATGATGAGGAAGAAAAGTGAAAGAAAATATATATTAATTAATATTACAAAAATTTTGAAAATGGGCTTTTTACGTAACACCCTCTAACTTTTACTCATATTTAGGATACCTTAGGCAAAACAAAATAAACAAACAAAAAAAACTTTCCCTAGTGTATGATGAGAAAGAAGAGAGAAGGATTCCTGCAAAGGGAAAGAAAAAGTCTATTAGAGAATTTCCTACAATGTGATAATACAATAAATCAAGAAAAACTGCCCTAGTGTATGATGAGAAAGAAGAGAGAAGGATTCTCTGCAAAGGGAAAGGAAAAGTCTATTAGAGAATTTCCTACAATGTGATAATACAATAAATCAAGAGTACATTTGAAAGATCCTACAATGTGATAAAAGACTGCTTCGCTTAAAATAATGAATATAGTTCACTTAATTTCAAAAAAAATAAAAAGTTTGAAAAAGGAGAAAGGTACACTACATAATATGAATTCGAGGAAAACTAATTAGGAATATATAAATTTATTAGAGTAAGGAAAAAGTACACTACATAAATAATATGAATTTAATGGAAACTAATTAAGAATATATAAATTTATTAGAGCAGGGGTAAATTTGATCAATCTCATGTAATCTAATAACACTCTCATCAAATAAACAATACACAAAATTAAAATGTAAGGTTTATGTTAGTAAGAACGAGACTTCTAATAAATAGCTTTTGTATTACTTATTTATTTAATTGATAAAATTTAACACTCTCATCAAATAAACAATACACAAAATTAAAATGTAAGGTTTATGTTAGTAAGAACGAGACTTCTAATAAATAGCTTTTGTATTACTTATTTATTTAATTGATAAAATTTAACACTCTCATCAAATAAACAATACACAAAATTAAAATGTAAGGTTTATGTTAGTAAGAACGAGACTTCTAATAAATAGCTTTTGTATTACTTATTTATTTAATTGATAAAATTTAACACTCTCATCAAATAAACAATACACAAAATTAAAATGTAAGGTTTATGTTAGTAAGAACGAGACTTCTAATAAATAGCTTTTGTATTACTTATTTATTTAATTGATAAAATTTAACACTCTCATCAAATAAACAATACACAAAATTAAAATGTAAGGTTTATGTTAGTAAGAACGAGACTTCTAATAAATAGCTTTTGTATTACTTATTTATTTAATTGATAAAATTTAACACTCTCATCAAATAAACAATACACAAAATTAAAATGTAAGGTTTATGTTAGTAAGAACGAGACTTCTAATAAATAGCTTTTGTATTACTTATTTATTTAATTGATAAAATTAGAATGTTAGGGAAAGAAAGAGATTTATAATACATAGTTTTTTTAATCATTAATCCATTTAATTGAGAGAATAAAGAGAAAAATTAACATATATGTTTCTTATTTATTTTTTATTTTCTAAAGTTTAATTAGTTTTTTAATAAGTGGGTGTTACTGTTTTATTATTTATTTTTCCAAGAAAAAAAATGCAATTTTTTTGTTCGTGAGAAGAATAGAATTCATATTTCTTAGTGCATAGTATAAAAATAAGAAAGAGCATGTTGGTGAAAACATGAAAATGGGTAACTTTCGCTTGTTTTTTTTCAAGAAATTTGCAAAATTTTATGTTTGTTCAACTGGAATCCCACTAAAATTGTAGGTTCTTTGAACATTTTACTTTAAACCAAGATTTGGAAAGAATTGTCTTCATTCTTTTCTTTAGTAATGGAGAGTTCAATTGAATTGTAACAAGATATAATTTTACAATCATATTTATGAACTTTTCTTGAATAAATGGTAGTGTTCATTGAAGGTCTAAGTACTTGTTAGATTGTTTAAGGTTCCTATAGCTACCATTTGAGTAAAGGCCTACTCAAGGGAAGGTAAAGAACTGTTGTAGAGTCATGTTTTACTTTTTGCATTCCTATTTTTGTAATTTCATATTCATGTAGTTATATGTGATGAATGCTAGTTTTGCAGTTGTATGATTTTTTTGCATTACCATTTCATTGTTATATTTCTTGGAATGTCTTATGACCAGTATAGATCTATCTTAACATTGGATCTACCAAGTGTCGAGAGGGATCAATTCCCTTGAGGTGCAAGCATTTTTTAAAAGTGAAAGTTTAGAGAAAAAGCTTGCACCTTAAGGGATTTGATCCCTCTCAAGGCTTAGTAGATCTAGAGTTAAGATGGATCTATGCTGGTTTAATAAGTAAATCTTTATATGTGCTCAAATCCCTCATATGTAAATATTCCTAGTTTAATGATGGTTCCAACTCCCAAATCACGTAGCAAGAAGTATCCAAGCTCCATTAATTTTTTAGTTTTAATTTATTGGAATATATCTCTTTGGTTTTTAGCTTAGGTTAGGGTCGACATTGTAAAAAAAGCATTTAGTTATTATTTTATTAAAGTGTCGCATGCTCTACATTGAGCATGTAGTTACACTTCTTCCTCATACCGGTTTTGAACTTTAGGTTAGCTCTGACATTGTTAAATTTTGTTTACCTAATATTTTATTATTTTATTAAAGTGCCACATGTCAATTCCACATTGAACACAAAACTACACTTCTCCTTTATACTGGGTTGTAAAAGGCGCCTTTTAGCACAATTACGGTGGTCAACACTTTGAGGTATATCATGTGAATCTAGTATATGATCAATGTCAATATCATCAGTCCAATGATTATTGACTTCATTTAATTAACTCTTAATCTACAGGGAAGTGATATTAAATATTCGTTACCCTTTAAGTGATATTAATTTAAGCGATTGTTTTGCTTTAAAGTAAAATATTTGGCTTTGTCAAATCTAGCCTCATGTAACTAAATAACCTAGCATTTTGGACTTGATTAAATCACTTAGTCAACTAGTATGCAATTGAAGCAAGTGATGTCATACACTGAATTTCTACTTAAATTATCATTTTAAATCAATACTATAAATTATAGAATTGAAATTCAAAGCACGACTAGATTTCATATAATTTTCAAATCTAACCTTATAACATTATTTTTCAGTTATCAAATCATCTAAATACTAGGTTTTGAAGAGATTCACTTATAATTTTTAATGAGGTTTCTTATGCTATCCCTTACATTTTGGGAGGTCTCTTTAGCCATCGGCAAAAACCATCCCCTATCCCCCTTATGTGAAGGATAGGGTAAACATGTCTTCCAAAACCATGCAATCAAAATGTGGTGTTGGATTCTAGAAAAAGTCATGCCTCAGTTGCTCCATTATTGTTAAAGATAATGCAAGGACGATAAACTATGAAAATGCGATTTTAGGAAATTAAGATTCCATCCATTGTGGCTTTAAGCCACAAATCTAGCCAAAGGCAATGGTTCCATCAGTAATTACATATTGAATGAAAAATTCGCCATGTTGCATTCTAGTGCCTATTTAGGGAAAACCAAGGATTAATTGCCCAAAAAAGTATAAACCAACTTCTTAATCTACAAAGGCACGCATATATCAAAAGCAAGAGCAAAGTGTAGAAAAAAAAATATAAAAATTGTACTTACCTCCTTTTTGTAGCAAAATATCATAACCATTCTCTAAAAAAAGGGATGCACATATAGATAGCGAGTGCAAGACTACATTGAGTGGTTTAGTGCTTTGAACTTCATGCAAGGGATCTTAGGGCCAATCCTCATATTTTTGTTGTCTCTATGACATACCTCACTATATGTCCCTATTGGTTTAAGGGTCGTAATAAAATTTGACAAGTTTACACTAGGTACCATCCACAAAATGCAGGGAAGTGCTCAAAAGTTTTCCCATGAGATTGTCCTTGGAAAAAAAAAATAGAGAGCAACTGTAAATGTTAAATGCAAAAAAAATATAGCCTTTGTATTTGCATCCTTTGCTTTTGAAATGTCATTACAAATGGTATAAATTAGGACCCTCATGGCATGATTTCTTTGCTTGATAAATGTAAAATCCAATTACACTTTTAACTAGACAAATAGAAAACCTAATGGAAATATTTTCACTCGCTCATAAAACACTCGCACTTAAATATGGTTTTGGGTGGAAAAAGAAAGCAATGTGGGATGCAATCACAAGGGGTGAAAAATTGCACTGAGATATAGTTACACGTCAACGAATCCACCATATATTTGTGGAGATGTGTGGTTGTCATTCTAAAACATCGAATTAAAGGAAAAATATTATTTACAGAAAAGATTGTGCTTGGTGTCTTATATATAACCTTGACTCAAAGGGGAGATATAGTCCATGGGTTTGTTTGTCTTCGCAAGATGTAAAGGCCAAAACTTTACGAGAACAAACTTGAAGTGATACTTATGGTGAATAGTTAGCTTCAATCACGTACCACTTTGGATGTTTTCCTCGATTAGTAAAATTAGAAATAGGGAAATCAGATCAAATGACACTATCTACTCAAGCTAGTCACCAAGAACTATTTGTTGAAAACCCTTGTTTCACAGCAAGCTGGTTTAATGAACAATTTCTAGGAAATTCTTGAACAATTTAAACACACTGTAAACAATTTAACAGGCTGTAAATAAACACATGCACATCACACAATTTGACACAAATATTTTTGGCAAAGCTGCCCTGGAAAAACCCCCACGGGGAAAACCAGTTTTGAGATGAGAGCTTTATTTCTTCAGTAAATGTACAATTCAGAAAATCAGAGATGAAGATCTGACTTATCTCCACCAGCAGAAATTCAGCATTAAAGACACAACTGTCCTTTAAACCCTAGCAGTAACTTTCCTCGATTTCCGTGCCAAATCAGACCACGGCCGTACAGCTGACAGGCCGTACAGTTCGGGACACGTGCCAGAATTAAATGCAGCCGTACAGAATTTAATGCAGCAGTAAATTACCTCGAAAATCGTGTCGAATTTACCCAGCCGTACACTGTCCTTTCACCTCGGGATTTGTGCCAAATTAAATGCACCGTACAGATCCGTACACCTCGGGATCCGTGCTGTCCTGGCCGTACTTCCTCCTCGAAGTTCGTGCCAAATCTGCAGCAGCCGTACAGGGCAATTAA
>LPNX010593649.1:53728-91721 GCA_001517045.1 Pseudotsuga menziesii | reverse complement strand
CGATATTCATGAGGAAGTTGATCATTTATACTATTATCATCTCCGTTATGACCGCAGGATGGGTATAAATACTTTTCAACCGGATGATTTTGTTTTGAAATAAGTTGAACGCAAGCCAGAGGATTCTGAATTTAAATCATCCATAGAGACAAATGATGGAAGGGTATGTATGCTCCTGGTATTGGATTTGAAGTTTTTCCTTCCTTTTTCCCTCAATTTCAGTGATCCATTTTATGTATTTTGTCACCAGCAGAAACAATCTTTATCAGTATTTAATTAATCACCTTATAATGTAGTAATGACTAACTGTACTTTTCTTGGCTTGATTGTTTGAATGTGTAGGATCTTGGTATCACATTCAAGTTTCAGTTGGTTTGTCTTTTGCTCATTCTGATAATGAATGGAGGAAGGGTGTTTAAGAAGTTTTCCCGACTCAATATCCATCACAGACATTAAAGCACTCTGTCAGACAAACATTTCTTCCACACTCTGAATGCCAATGCAGACATTATAGCACTCTGTCAGACAAACAGGCTTCAAGAGGCACTGGACACCGTCAACTATCTTCTTTCATCTAAATCCATCCCCACTCTCATCACCTATTGAGTAGCCTAGCTCAAGGGAAAGAGCATGAATCAGGGCTGTCTGTTTACAGACTTATGATTGAAGCAGACATTGTTCCATCTGATAACTTTGAACATTGTCATCAATTGTCACTGTCAGACAGGTCCAATGGATCGCGGCCTTAAGTGATCATCCATGCCAATCTGTGATCGCGTCCTGCCCAGTATGATCACTGCCAACCAGTGTTCAGTGCATTTATGAGAACTTTGAATGGAACTGGGCAGCTGGTCGCCTGGAGTCTTGTGAAAAGGGAAGTGGAAATTGGAATGGAGCTTGGAGCCTGTTGCCTGGACTCTTGAGCTTTGAGCTAGAAAAAACAAAACCAAATGGAATGGGCAGGTCACAGATTGGAAATTTCGATTATTGGCAAATTACAATGCCAATTTAATGTTGCATTCGTCGTTCACTGGCTGTAGTTCCTTGGTGTTAACGTGGAATGGTGGATTCTATATAGTTGGGTGGTTCAATTTTTTTTGCATGGCAACCTAGGTAATTTCGGCATGGCAACTCGAGGTAAACTCTATTGTTGTAGTTTTTTTTAAAAGGTTTTTATCCTGGATATTTTAGGGTTTGGTTTGATTTGGGCATTTGCAGGTAGGTATGGTTGTTACTGGGGCTAGGGTTCATTCTTCTTCAGGTGTCTTAAGCTATCTTGCTTCCACAATTACAGTTGGCTCAAGTAAGTTGTTTTCTTTTCCTCAAGAATTATAAATTGTAACAAGTAACCCTGAAATATTTTCTTTAGCTCTAAGAATTTATGAATTTATCACAGTTGGCTCAAGTTTCTTTTCCTCAAGAATTATAAATTGTAACGATTAACCCTGAAATATTTTCTTTAGCTCTAAGAATTTATGAATTTATCTATAAAATTTAATTAAGATAAAATCTTGAGATAAAGGTTGTTTTTTTTTTAAATTACAACTTGGTAACATTTAATAAAGAATTAGTAAAAACAATAATGACCAATGGATTTACTATTACATTTTCAAATGAAATGAATGATTTATTTTTGCATGTCAGCATTGAAGGGCTCACTATCTACTAACCCTTCAAAGCGAAATGGGACCCTGCCCTTCAAATTTGAACCCTGCAGCCTAGTTCTCCAAGGTGTTAGAGTAATCAGGTCATTTTTCTGGGCCGTTTTTGCTGGTTTCTGTGCTGTTTTTCAGCGGTTTGGTACCCTGTCTTCAGGAGGATGGATCTCACTCATCCTAGCTCTGTTAAGTGCCATAAATGGTTGGAAAGTTCTTTCCGGGAGTTTTCGAAAGGTAGAGAACACTCGGCCAGATTCTTAATAGTTTGGGAGAGCTGGATTCATCTTTCAGTCCGTTTTTGCTGGTTTTTTGGGCCATTTTTCAGCAGTTTTTTACCCTGTCTTCCAGATGGTAGATCTCACTCATCGTAGCTCGGTTGAGAAGCGCCATATATTGTTGGAAAGTCCTTTCCAATACCTTTCCAAAGGTACAGAACGTTCAGCCAGATTCGCAATAGTTTGGAAGTGTTGGAGTCATCTTTCAGGCTGTTTTTATTGGTTTCAGGGCTTTTTTTCAACAGTTTGGTACCCTGCCTTCTGGAGGGTAGATCTCACTCATCCTAGCTTGGTTTGGGAAGTGTCATATATTGTTGGAAAGCTCTTTCTGAGAACTTTCCAAAGGTATAAAACACTCAGCAAGCTTCCAAGGGGTTTGAGAACACTAGGATCATCTTTCTATCACTTTGTTTGACACTATTGGCATATTCTTGGACCTGGCACCAATTTTGAGGACAGCGTTGAGCTCTCAAAGGGATCTAAGGGGTCAAAGCATAGTTACATATATCGGCGATATATCGCCTATATCACAATATATCATGGGTCATTCCCCTTGGCGATATATCGCTCTTAAAAAATCGCAGCATTTACGACATTTTCAATATATCGCTATATATTGAATGTGTCGTGATATATTGGGAATATATCGCAATATTTTGGAAAATATCGCCCTGCTAAAAAAATGCATGGAATTTAGGAAATTAAGCCGTGGGTTAAGTTTTTGGCAGTGTTATTAGAACTGGACATATTAACTTCTTAAAGTAGTAAATGGTAATATTAAATTCTTAAAGTAAAAATGACATTCTCCTTGTCTTTCATTTTCTATCATTTTACTTCAATTTTTAACATTACCATTAATTGTTTCAAGAAGTTTGAGAGTGGTTCCAACCTCATCGGACTTCATATGCAAAAAATAATATTTTAGATCCCATTCAAAATTCAACAGACTTAATAGTTTTCAGGATTGCAACATTTCCACTGGATTCCATCATGTATGAGGGAATGGGACTGGCATTTAATCAAACACATCAACCCCTCTATGTACTTTGATGTGGTGGTGCTGCCTGTTTAAATCCTCTATCATGACCTTAATAAAAATGTACCCTTCACTCAAGCAAAATCACGTATTAAGCTTGGGAAGTCTTTTCTACCCTGTTTTAATGATTGGATTAGGAAGTTTCATCAAAATTATAGGGTGTTGAGTTTGTTGACTAATGTCCTTAAAGGATCAACTTCAAGATTCGAGGTAGATGCAAGGGCGAGAGTCTAGACAAGGGGGGCATAGGGTGCTATTGATGGATAGGATCCCGATATAGGCAATGATTTTAATGATATGGAGTTATGGGGGGGGATGTTAGTTTTTACAAGATTATAGCAGTATAACTAATTGCAATTACATAATAGGATCTCTCAAAGAAAGACAAAGCACAGAAACAAAGAACACAAGAATTTATCCTAGGAAACCCAATTGGGAAAAACCCAGCAAACCTTTGTATAGAGATAATAACTCCTAAGAACAGAGAGAAGAAAAGAGAGAGAGAGAGAGAGAGAAAATGTCTCTAAGATACAACCCCAGAAAAATACTCTCCTAGACTACAGTAGTGCACCTTTTATGTCTGAGTGACTTGCTGTGAATGTGTGTAATAATGAGGAGGGGCGCCTCTTATTTATACTGATTTTCCAAGTTGAAAATTATTGGGGCCGACCTACCTTGGGGAAAATACAAAAATAATTTTTATTTTTTCTTGTTTATTCTTTCCCCAAGTTTTACATTGATTATTTCTAGGGTTTACATGAGTAGTTACATCAATATAAACTCTCATAGGAGGTACAAGGAAATACAATACAAGTACAATAAGAATAACTTTTGAAGTTGCACAATTTCCAACACTCCCTCTCAACAAGGAAGGTATTCTTCAGATATGGTCATCATCATCATCACGAACATCTAGGTCTCTTCTGTACATCTCATCTGTCTCGATCATCTCTATACATACTGAAGGTTGTCAACACTGTCTGTCGAGAATTGTCATAAAAAATCTAATCCACTCTGTTCATCAGTAAATCTATATCAGCTCTGCAACTCTACACAGTTTGTCAGGGAGTGCAACAGTTAGCATCTCATCTATTATGAGTTTGTCTCTACCTAAGAACCTGGACATGCTTTACACGGCCATCTACTATCAATTCATCTCAAGTGATGGTAAGAATTCTCCTACACCAAGTTGAGAACCTGGGACAATAGAGGTCACCAGTGTACATGACCATCTACAACCTGTTCATCTCAAGAGCTGGTGGGAATACTCCAAAGAACACCAGAATGAGAATCTGAAGGCATGGTGGTCATCAATGCACATGACTATTTATGTCCTGCCCATCTCAAGATGCCAATGGGATTTCTCCCATACCTGGCTGAAAACCTGAGCGAGCAGAAGCCACCTGTGTACACGACCACCTGTTCATCTCAAGAGCTGGTGGCAATACTCCAAATAACACTAGATTGAGAACCTGAACGTATAGTGGCCATCTGTGTACACGGCCATTTGCTACCTACGCGTCTCACAATGTTGAGGGAAGGTGAGGTCAAGCCAAAACAGTGGTGGGAAACCTCTAAAACTAGATGCCTTAGTTTCTTCCCGCGATATCCCGCAATATCCCACAGTCAAAAATTGAAACTTCTCAAAATTTGGTTTTACTTTCACCAAAAGATGCGCCTCCCCTAGAGCGAAGTTTCCACAACTCTTTTTCTGCTAAATAGATGAGGGAAGGCCTTGGAAGGTCAAACCCTAGCTTTCGGCAATGGTCTCTTCTAGAGCTGCTATGATACCATGTTAGTTTTTACAAAATTATAGCAGTATAACTTAATTGCAATTACATAATAGGATCTCTAGAAGAAAGAGAAAACACTGAAACAAAGAACGCACAAATTTATCCTGGGAAACCCAATCAGGAAAAACCCAAAAAGCCTTCTTATAGAGATAATAACTCCTGAGAACAAAGAGAAGAAGAGAGAGAAAATGTCTCTCTAAGATACAACCCCAGAAAAATACTCTCCTAGACTGCAGTAGCGCACCTTTTCTGTCTGAATGACTTGTTGTGAATGTGTGTAATAATGAGGGTCACCTCCTATTTATACTGATTTTCCAAGTGGAAAATTACTAGGGTTGACCTACCTTGGGGAAAATACAAAAACAATTTTATTTTTATTCTTTTCTTGTTTATTCTTTCCCCAAGTTTTACATTGATTCTTTCTAGGGTTTACATGAGTAGTTACATCAATATGAACTCTCGTAGAAGGTACAAGGAAATACAATACAAGTACAATAAGAATAACTTCTGAAGTTGCACAATTTCCAACAAGGGAGACAACTCACATTGGCTTCCACCTCATCCCCATTACCTTCCACCATAGCCCGAGCAGTTGGAGCTTCCAGTTCCAACCCAAGCTCATCTAGAGCACCTACAGAACCAGCTACTGCTTCTACAGGAATATTGGTGCCCTTTGTCCGTAAAAAGGGTAGATGGGATTGATGATTCGTATTATTTATCATTGTACCATGTAGTATCTAGATGCCTCATGAGATACATTTATTTTTATCACTTGAGGTGATTTTCTATCATTCTATCAAGAACATATTTCAGTATTTTCAGTTTATTGTCCATATGTGATCATGATTCACCATTTGACATCTTATGCATCTTATATATTAGTAGTATTTTCTTATTTATGTAGCAACATGTTTATTTGATGTTGTTAATGCTTTAGATGTTAAAACAATTGAAAAAAAACGGTTATTTTTGTATTTTTTCAAGGTTTTATGACATTTACCGATATTTTCACTGATGTTGTCAATAAGTTTCATTTCGGGCCCTGCACAATATATTCACTGACACGTTATATATAACTTTGGGTCTAACCCTAGATCTAACCTCTTTTCATCATTATTTGACCAAGATCTAGTGGTGCACCCACTCTCTTGAGCCTTATGTATCTTGGACATTGTACATGTGGCATTGAACCCCTCATATTTTGGATATTGTTAGAGTTTGTTAGGGTTTTAGTGGAGGTTATTCATTATTTACTCCACTCTAGGCTAGATCTAGGAATTTATTGTTATTTTATTGTAAATAAAGTTGAGTTACTCTCCTATATAAAGAGAACCTCTTCCTCATTTGAACTCATGGTTGGAGTTTGACAACTCTCTTTTTTTTGGAGCCTAATTGACATCTTTTATGGAGCATTTTAAAGCGTAAAAGATTTATTCTCTTGGGTTTCTTGATGGCTTAATCTTTGAGGTATCTTGTATATTTTGGCATTGTAAGATTTATTTATGTAGCCCATAAAAAGGGTGGCGTTACTTCATTGGTTTATCATACTTTAGCTTTGTAGATTGATTGAAGTATTTAGCATCCAAAGGAGGGGTAGTCATCAATTTTGCATAGGCCGAGGGTGAGCTAGACAATAGGTTGAAGATGTATGCTTAGGCTACCCTTCCTTGGTGAATTTTACAAGAATCTTCAAATTGTTTGGAGTAGAAATTTGTCATGCGTTTTGCAAGGGTTCTAGTCAAACACAATCAAACAAGGCCTGAAGGGGATCATCCTGAGACTCCATATACCCTAGGGACTAGCACTAGTTTTCAAAACCTTCCCATCAACTATACTACAAAGAAAGACTTCAAGTTTTGCTAAGGATAACTCCAAATCACCTTATTCCCTCATTGTCGTGGCCTAGCAATCCTCTCTAAGAAATCCCCCCTCCCTCCTGAAAGCAAAGAACATCCTATGATTTGTCATGGAGCAGTGTCCACTGGTCTCTAGTTTGGACATTGAAGTCCAACAAAAGGATAACCTCACCCAATATAGAACACAGGACAATATCAACATATAGGACTAGGTAGGGGTCCCTACAAAAATTGCTATACAAAGCTTTGCTTGTTAGCTTGAGTTACTCACAATTTGTATGCTCTTGTAGAGGTTGTGGCTCTTATTGTCAAGGGGAGGTAGTGCTAGGGTTCCAACCCTAAAGAAAGCATGAAGAAGAGAGCTAGCACTTTGGATGATATTGCAAGCTGCAGCCTTGTTCTTGTGTGATACATGGAGGCTAGGGCAAGAGTGCTTGATGAGTAACCTTATTGTATGACTAGAAGAGTTTTGAGAGCTCTCCCTTTTTTAGAGCCTAATTGACATCTTTAATGGATCATTTTGAACAATAAAAGATTTCTTCTCTTGGGTTTCTTGACGGCTTAGTCTTTGAGGTACCTTGTATCTTTTGGAATTGTCAAATTTATTGATCTAGTCCATAAGAAGGGTAGTGTTACTCCATTGCTTTATCATACTTTAACTTTGTAGATTGATTGAAGTATTTGTCATTCGTATGAGGGGTACTCATCAATTTTGCATAGGCTAAGGGTGAGCTAGATAATAGGTTGAAGATGGATGCTTGGGCTACCTTTCCTTGGTGAATTTTGCAAGAAGCTTCAAATTGTTTGTAGTACGAATTTAAAATGCGTTTTGCAAGGGTTCTAGTCAAACACAAACAAAGAAGGCCTGAAGGGCATCATACTGAGGCTCTATATGCCCTAGGGATTGGCACTAGTCTTCATAACCCTCCCAGCACTATACTACCAGCATAGATCCATCTTAAACCTAGATCTATCAAGCACCAAGAGGGATCCAATTTCTTGAGGTGAAGTTTTTTTATCTTAAACGTTTTACACATTAATAAATAATTTACACCTCAAGAAATTCTATCACTCTCGGTGCTTGATAGATCCAAGTTTAAGATGGATCTATGCTGGTTTTAATTCTTTCATTTGATTAGCCGACATGATGTGTGTATTTATTTGAGTGGACATCATGTTCTTATTATTTTGTTAAATTTACTTTTGTTAGCCGACATGTAATTTTTATTATTTATTTTTATTACGTGACATCACCCCCATACTGGGCTGTAGAGCACCTCACTACTCTCAGTGCAACAAAGAAAGACTTCAAGTTTTGCTAAGGCTAACTCCAAATCACCTTATGCCTTCATTGCCATGGCCTAGCAATCCTATTTAGGAAAGCCCCCCTCTCTCCTGAGAGCAAAGAACATCCTCTTATTTGTCATGGAGCAATATCCACTAGTCTCTAGTTCGGGCATTGAAGTCCAACAAAAGGATAACCTAACCCAATATAGAACACAAGACAATATCAACATATAAGTCTAGGTAGGGGTCCCGACAGAAGTCCTTATACAAAGATTTGCATGTTAGCTTGAGTTACTCACAATTTGTATGCTCTTGTAGAGGTTGTGGCTCTTATTGTCAAGGGGAGGTAGTGCTAGGGTTCCAACCCTAAAGAAGGCATGAAGAAAAGAGCTAGCACTTTGGGTGATATTGTAGGCTGCAGCCTTGTTCTTGTGTGATGCATGGAGGCTAGGGAAAGATCATGGAGTGCTTGATGAGCAGCTTTAATGTATGACTAGAGGAGTCTTCAGCATGGTGTGATACCTAGCTTGGAAGAAGACTATGATGCATTGTACTCTTGATGTTCCCTGGAAGTCTTGGTGCTTGTGTTGAAGACCTAGGCTTTGAGGAATCAAACACTAAGATCGACATGAAGACTTAGAGGCTAGTACTAGATTTGTCTTGTAAACCTTGAACTTGTGTGATGTAAGCTGGCTAGGGTTTGTAAACCCTGAGGAAGACAAGAGCACTAATGTGCAAGAGCATGGTGAGATGTTTTGCTTGGAGGACTGGTAGCCTAATGTGATGTCATGTTTGATGGAACTTCATGAGGTGCCTTGCTTGGGCAAGTAATTGTCATGTGGTGTGATGTACTTGGAGAGCATTAAGGTGGAAGTCCTAGCTTGCGATAAGCTAATGGACTATTTGTACCAGCTTATCACAATTTGTTGGTATGTATTTGTAGTTGTACTTCATTCTGATGTTACTAATGAAGCGTACATTGCTGTCCTAAATATCTGCACTTGCAGATCCGATTATCAGCTTATCTCTCATGATGATTTGAGTTGTTAGTAGTGAATCTAGTGATGGCTTATCATAATGATTTAATATAATAGTAGGCAGACTTACTTGGGTGAACTGACATGTAAAGTGGAGCTAAAAGAGATGATTTGTAGCTGGTACAAGTCTGATGTAAAAAAAATAAATTCAGATCTGGTTTGTACTTGGGGATGTGCCCTTTAAGGCTGGGAATCATCTCCTAAGTTTGTATATGATTGGGTGTTTGTTTTCTTTAGCTGCCTAGTTGATTGGTGATGGAAAACTGATTTATTTACCACTGTAATTGATAAATCAGATTCAGCCCAAGCGCTGAAAGTTCATTAGGAAACATATCCAAGAAACCCTAACTAGGGTTGAAATCTGAGTTACAAAAAAATTCCTAAAAATTCTTAGGAAGCACTCAACCCATGGATTTCTAACAGGTTTACCTTGACACAGCAGTACATGCAAACTTCAGCCCACAAAGATAATGGAAGATCAAGATCGATAAGCATGGCTTTAGCGGCTTCACAAATTGTTTTGTTCTTTCTTTCTGCAACCCCATTCTGTTGAGGGTTGTACGACACAGTTAGCTCTTTCTTGATTCCTGCTTCTTGGCAAAAATCATCAAACTCATTAGACTCATACTCACCTCCGTTATCCAACCTTAAGATACGGATGTGTCTGCTTGTCTGATTTTCAATAAGAGCTTTGAACTATTTGAACCTATCAAAAGTTTCACTTTTGGCTTTAAGGAAGTAAATCCATGACTTTCGAGAATGATCGTCTATGAACAAGACATAAAAGCACCCACTCAAGAAGGGTGAAGACATGGGCCCACAAATGTCAGAGTGAATCAAATCCAATATTCCTTTAGATCTATTCTTGCTTCTGAAAAGGATTTCTTAGTGTTCTTACCTAGAGCACATCCCTTGCGAATTCCATCATGTTTGGGAGAAACCTCTGGCATACCTGTAACCATCTTTTGTAGGCCTGGAAGCGCTGTATAGTGAAGGTGTCCAAACCTTCAATGCCACAGCTCATGTGGATCAACTGTGTGGTGAACCAAGGCATGAGTAGAATTTCTGGAAGCCTTATAAAGACCTCCCTCTTGAACCCCAATCTGTACAGATGAGCTTAGCTTCTCATTCTTTGCCCATAATAGGACCTTCTTGTCCATGAAGAGGACTCTGTAGCCCTTGTCCTCTAATCCAACAACAGAGAGGAGGTTTTTCTTCAAACCGGGAACATATACGACACCATCAATATACAAGACCGTACTTGAATCAAGTTGAAGTGAGATTGAGCCAACTCCTTCAATCTTGTAGCTAGAGTCATCTCCAAGTTCCACTTGAGTAGTGAACTTCTTCTTTCTGCAGCTGGTGAGTGCTCCACGATACCCATCATATGTCTGGAGGCACCACTATCTACTAACCAAGAGTTAGCACTGTCAGTAATATTCTCTTATGGGTTCGTCTTCTTTGGTAGCCCTAGTATTCTTCTTCTTCTTAGGTTCTTCTTCTGAAGCAGAAGCTTGGAATCTTCTTTTGAACTTCCTCTTGGGTTGCCCAATCTTATGACAATTATAGCATTCCACCTTTGAAACATCAATGTGCTTACCTTGTGGTTTCTTTCCCTTCTTTTTCTGAGTGGAGGGTTTCTTGAACTTCCTTGTCTTAGCTGTAAGAGCAAGGTTTCCTTCCTTAGTGCCAGTTGCCTTACCTGAAACTCTTCCTTCTTCTTCCAAGCAATCATGCCAAAGTCTACCAAAGTTTGGTTGATTTTCACATCCACTTATGGATGCCAGAAACGTTTCCCAAGAGTTTGGGAGGCCGTCGACTACAGTCTGCACAAGGTCATCATCATCCACAGTAATACCAATAGCAGTAAGTTGGTCTCTTACCTGTGCAATCTTTGTGAAGAAAGGTCCAACTCTTTCATCCCTGTTCATCTTCAGTGTCCGAAGCCTTTTCTTCAAAACTCTCTTCTGACTGGGATCCTTCTTTCAATACAGGTTCGTCACGCTGTCAAAGCATTCTTTGGCAGTCTTCTGTAATGTCCTCATTTGATTAGGCATTGAGGACCAAAACCGCTAACCTATGTGATTCCTGTGGGTTCGAGCGGTTACTGACAATTAGGGAATCATCTAAGACTGATGCCATCTATAGAAAATCTAGAGCATCATCATGTTATCACCATTAGATCAAGAAGGGCCACCAAGGCCTAAGGCCACCATCATGCATGCCATCTAAGCATTATTTAATGATGCATGCATTCAGTTAAGTCTCCATGCGCATGCATGCAAGTCAACTGCAAATTAGAAAATAAAGTGACCTAATTAGGTCAAAGATTAGGGTTTTTGCAGTTGAAAGTTATAAAAGGAAGATAAAGTGAAAGGAGACTCACTTTTGATGATTATTATTTTGGAGCTCTTGAATAGCAGCGCAGCGTGTAGCACAGCAGTTGGGGTTGGAGACGACGTCTTCAGCTAGCAGGGTTTCGGCAGTGAGATATCTGCCCTAGTCTCATTCAGGGTAAGCCATACAGGTTCACCAATTGTTCTTCCATTCATTCATAGTTATCCAGTATACTACAGAGATTGTTGCAAGGGCACGTGTGTGGCCATAAGGGGCTTTCAGCCAGAAAGCCCTAATCATTTGCTGGGTCTTTAGATCTCAGCTTTACTTCGCAACCCAGGCACCATTCTCATCATTGGCATCTTACTCCAGCACCTAGTGATTATCAGATCCGATCGTGCTCATCCTGAGCAGTTATCAACCATTTCGGGATCAGGGGGGCGTGAGCAACTACACCTCTGGAACAATTCGCTAGACTACCTAGAGATCTCAAAACTTCCGCATGTGCCAAGCATTCTCTCTGGCACGGGAAGGCTATCAGCCCTGCAAATCAGCAGCTTCATCGGACACCTCCTTCACTTAAAACGTCACCCTTAGCTGATCTAGGGTTCGTGTTGCTGGGGTTTCACGAGAAGCAGAAGATATCAGTTCATCTCCGATTCAGCTCTTGATGCATGCCTACTCTCTTAGGAGCAGTCCAGCCAGCTTATCAGTGGTAAGTGTTCATTCTATCCCACAAACCCTAACCCTAATTTTTGCTATAAAATAGGGATTTTTGCATGGCAGTTTGCATGCCCGGTTGTATCAGCGTATTTGCTTAGAATTAGAAAATATCGGGATTTGGGATATTACAATGGTATCAGAGCCATCTTCTTGGCCAAATGTGGGCTTAAGAAATGAGACATAGATGAATACAGAAGGAGACCCTTTTGTAACCTATAGGAGAAGAAACAATGGATACATAAGGGAATTTGAGGATATCCAACTAGAGGATATCAGTTTAGACATGGAACAAACAGGTATACACTCTGATAAGGAAAAAGGAACGGGAGAAGAGGAGGACAGGATGGAGTTTCGCAACTTAGTATATGCATTACAAGACTTAGCCAAAGGGCAAAAAGATGTATTCAATGCAATCAATAGATTATCTGCGAAACCAAAAATAGGTATCAACAGTACACCTCCCTCACCGGTAGATCAAGGATCTACAAGCAGCAGTGGAAAGGTTGCGTACACTAATATACAGAATACACCGCACATATATAGCAGACCTTCCAACATGCCTACCATGCCTCACTTCTTGGCAGATACAGTAGGTGGTCCAGTCATGCAGGTAGAACCTAGCGAACCTTTTGGGGCTTATTTGCAGGAATATAGAGACTTAGGGATGAGTTTCATGCTGCCATGTCTTTTTCGGATTTCTGCAACATGAAGAGTAGGAATAGGCCCAGGAATTTCAACAAAGGATTCAATCACAACTATGAGTTGTAGAAGACCTTGGGCAAGTTGACCATACCAAACTTTGATGGGACTTGCGAAGGTTCAGCGAGGATATGGGTTCAAAAGTTGGATACCTATTTCCAACTCAATCCCATGACAGAGACAGATGCCATTAAATTGGCTACACTCCCCCTGGATGGAGAGGCTCCGGAGTGGTGGTACCACAGATTGATGACATTGGGTCACAACACCATACACTCCTACGGTGAGTTCACTCAAAAGCTCGTGGAGCGGTTTGTCAGGAAGGATCCAGAGATTCATTTCAGGGTGTTGACTCAACTCAAACAGACAGGTAGTGTAGAAGCCTTCATCTCAGAATTCCACAGGATAGCGGTCATGGTAACAGATGTGTCAAAGAGCAGGTTGACTATGTTATTCACTGAGGCCCTAACAGAGCCACTACGGGGATGGGTGAAAACCTACTAACCCCTCACCCTGCAGGATGCCATTAGCAGAGCCAACGATCTATAGGATTCAGTCCCCAAGAATAGGTTCCCACTCAAAACCAACTTTCCTGTTAGGGACAAGGATAAGAAACCTTTCCAGCAGGATGTTCCCAAGAAAACATGGTTAGATGAGAACACTAGGAAAGACTTGAGGAGGAAGATACTATGTTTCACTTGTCAGGAACCATGGGTACCAGGACACAGGTGTGCAGGGAAGGCGAAGGCTCACTACATCGAGGTATATTCGGACAGTGATGAGGATGACTATGAGCATGAGGCCACAGAAGAACTACAGGTAGTTGAGGAAGAATCACACCAGGGTGATACACCAGAGGGAGTCATTGCCACATTATCTGGAGTACCAAGATTCCATACTCTCAGGGTTAGAGGAGTAGTACATGATCACAGAGTAAGAGTATTGATTGATGGGGGAGCAACCCACAATTTCATTGACTCCGCTTGGGTAGCCAAGAGAGGTATTCAGACCGAGAAGTTCGAAGGATTCACTGTAGCAGTAGCCGGGAACTCCAGCATGGAGTGCAGCTACTGGATTCCAAAATTGAATGTCACCTTAGGTAACTATCAGATGACAGATTCCTTCTATGTAGTAGATGTATCGGATACTCATGTAGTATTGGGTGTTCAGTGGCTTTATTCCATAGGGAAATACACTACAGACTACAGGGCAATGGAAATGGAATTCGAGGGGCCAGACGGCAAACGAGTAGTTTTGAGGGGCATGAACACTTATCCCCCAAAACCGGTCTCGTCACAGAGAATGGAGGCAGTACTCCGACAGGATGATATAGAATGGGCGGCAGAATGTTTGGTCACCTTTAGAAAACCCCCAAAAACCAGCACACGACACCCAAGTGACATTCAGGCCTTACTACAGAAGCATGAAAAGGTTTTTCGGGACCTTCCATCAGGTAGACCGCCAGACCGAGGCTTTGAACACATTATTGAGCTAGAGGAGGGGACACAAGCAGTCATCACCACTCCTTACCGGCATCCCAAAAGATACAAGGATGAGATCGAGAAAACAATCAAAGAATTACTAGAGCTTGGATACATTCGGCCCAGTTCTAGCCCCTTCGCATCCTCAATAGTATTGGTCAAGAAGAAGGATGGTACACTGCGAATGTGCATCGACTATCGAGCACTCAACAAAAAGACCATTAAAAACAGGTATCCCATCCCTAGAATTGATGAACTCATGGATGAACTTCGGGGAGCCAAATACTTCTCCAAGATTGATCTTCGCTCGAGGTTCCATCAGATCCGAGTAAGGAACCAAAACAGCTTTTCGCTGTCACTATGAGTTTTTTGTCATGCCTTTTGGACTTACCAATGCTCCAGCCACTTTTCAGTCATGCATGAACCATACCTTCCGAGTTCAGCTACGTAACTTTCTGCTAGTATTCTTTGATGACATCCTAATTTACAGCAAAACATGGGAGGAGCATCTGCAACACCTGGACGAAGTACTGATCATTCTAGAAGAACACTTGCTTTACGCAAAAATGTCCAAGTGTGAATTTGGCATGAAAGAAATGTTGCACCTAGGGTACATAATCAATGAGGAAGGAGTAAAGGTTGACATGGAGAAAATCCGAGCTATCAGAGATTGGTCCGCGCCAAAAACCAGTCACAAAATTGAGAGGTTTCTTAGGACTATGCACCTATTACCGACAGTACGTTAAGGGATTCTCCCAATTTGCAGCACCCCTCACAGATCTCACAAAGAAGGGAGCATTCACCTAGACAGGCTTAGCACAGAAAACTTTCGAGGAGATGAAGGTTATCATGAGTTCCTGTCCATTTTTAGCATTACCAGACTTCTCACAACCCTTTGTAGTGGAATGTGATGCCTCAAGGGTAGGGTTAGGAGCAGTATTGATGCAAAATCATCACCCTATTGCATTTGAGAGCCGTAAATTGAAGAACTACGAGTGCCACTACTCCATATATGACAAAGAGATGCTAGCCATCTTACATGCTCTCACGAAATTCAGACAGTACCTAGTGGGCAGTAAGTTCAAAATCAAAACAAATCATAACAGTGTCAAGTATTTCCTGGAGCAGAAGGAACTGAATGAGCGCCAACAGAAATGGGTCAGCAAAATACAAGCCTATGATTTCGAGATTGAGTATGTAAAAGGTAAGAATAATGTAGTAGTTAATGCATTATCCAGGCGTCCCGCCTCACTATCTCTCAGGAGTGTATCCACAAATTGGAGGGCACTGCTCTTAGTAGAATACTCCAAAAATAAATTCACTTTCGAATTATTGGATGGACAAATTCAGGATGACAAGTACAGGATTGTTGATGACATCATCTATGACAAGAACAGGATATACCTCGTCCCAGAATCCACGTTGAGGAAAAAGATCATTCAGGCAACACATGATTCTCCATTATCAGGACATCAAGGTTTCTTGAAGACCTACAAACAGATCCGAGAGAGGTTCTCATGGAAGAGCCTCAAGGGGGGAGTTATGCAGCACGTACGGGAATGTAGCATCTGTCAACAGAACAAAGTTGAGAACATCCATCCAGCAGGGTTGCTTCAGCCACTACCAATTCCAGAACATAAGTGGGAAAGTGTTTCTATGGACTTCATTACAGGGTTGCCCAAGGTCCAAGGGTGAGATTGTTTATATGTAGTAGTTGACAGACTGACCAAGTTTGCACATTTCTTTTCTATATCATCAGATTACTCTGCAGCTCAAGTAGCTGAGTTATTGTTCAGAGAGGTCTTCAAGTTACATGGGTTACCTAAGACCATTGTTAGTGATCGGGATAGCAAATTCACAATTGCCTTCTAGCAGGAACTATTCAGATTAGTGGGGACCGAACTGGCTACCAGCACGAGTTATCATCTCCAGAGCGATGGACCAACTGAAATAGTCAACAAGTGGATTGAAGGATATCTGAGGAACTACGTAACAGTGCAGCAGCGAACCTGGATCAAATGGCTACACTTAGGGGAGTATTGCTACAATACTACCTATCACATGTCTATTAGGATGACTCCTTTTAAGGCATTATATGGCTACGAGGCCTTGGACTATGCAGATTTGGCATTTGGGGACAGTAGGGCTACTAAGGAAAAGGATTGGATACAGGACAGTCAAGATATTCTTAAAATCTTGAAGGAAAACTTACAGACAGCGCAGAATCAGCAGAAGTTATATGCAGACAAACACAGGATTGAGCGGAGCTTTGAGGTAGGGGATTTGGTATACTTAAGGCTCAAACCTTACAGACAGTCTTCGCTTAAGAAGAAAGGAGCAGAAAAGTTAAACCCTCGCTTCTATGGACCCTACAGAATAATCAGGAAGGTGGGATAGGTCGCATATGAACTAGAACTACCACAGGAAAGTAAAATTGACAATGTGTTCCATGTGTCCAACCTGAAAAAGACCCTTGGGCAACACATTGCTCCATCAACAGAATTACCTCCTTTAGATGATGAAGGACTGCTAATACTGATTCCTAAACGGATCATACAGACTAGAGAAAGGAAACTCAGGAACAGGATAATTAGGGAATACTTGGTTCAGTGGAAGGAACTACCACCAGAGGATGCCACATGGAAAGGCGAACAGGTATTGCAGCATCCCAGTTTGCAGTTGCTTGAGGACAAGCAATCTCAGGCGGGGAGGACTATAATGTCCTCATTTGATTAGGCATTGAGGACCAAAACCGCTAACCTATGTGATTCCTGTGGGTTAGAGCGGTTAATGATAGTTAAGGAATCATCTAAGACTGATGCCATCTATAGAAAATCTAGGGCATCATCATGTTATCTCCATTAGGTCAAGAAGGGCCACCAGGGCCAAAGGCCACCATCATGCATGCCATCTAAGCATTATTTAATGATGCATGCACTCATTTAAGTCTCCATGCGTATGCATGCAAATCAACTGCAAATTAGAAAATAAAGTGACCTAATTAGATCAAAGATTAGGGTTTTCGCAGTTGAAAGTTATAAAAGGAAGATAAAGTGAAAGGAGACTCACTATTGATGATTATTATTTTGGAGCTCTTGAATAGCAGCATAGCGTGCAGCGCAACAGTTGGGGTTGGAGACGGCATCTTCAGCTAGCAGGGTTTTGGCAGTGAGATATCTGCCCTAGTCTCATTCAGGGTAAGCCATACAGGTTCACCAATTGTTCTTCCATTCATTCATAGTTATCCAGTATACTACAGAGATTGTTGCAGGGGCACGTGTGCAGCCGTAAGGGGTTTTCAGCCAGAAAGCCCTAATCTTTCGCTAGGTCTTCAGATCTCAGTTTTACTTCGCAACCCAAGCACCATTCTCATCATCGGCATCTTACTCCAGTACCCGGTGATTATCAGATCCGATCGTGCCCATCTTGAGCAGTTATCAGCCATTTCGGGATCAGGGGGGCATGAGCAGCTGCACCTCCGGAACAATTCGCTAGCCTGCCTAGAGATCTCAAAACTTCCGCATGTGTCAGGCATTCTCTCTAGCACGGGCAGGCTATCAGCCCTTCAAATCAGCAGCTTCATCTGACACATCCTTCACTTAAAACGTCACCCTTAACTGATCTGGGGCTTCACCGGAAGCAGAAGATATCAGTTCATCTCCGATTCAGCTCTTGATGCATGCCTACTATCTCAAGAGCAGTCCAGCCAGCTTATCAGTGGTAAGTGTTCATTCTATCCCACAAACCCTAACCCTAATTTTTGCTATAAAATAGGGATTTTTGCATGGCAGTTTGCATGTCCGGTTGTATCAACGTATTTGCTTAGAATTAGAAAATATCGAGATTTGGGATATTACATCTTCAATGAAGTGATGTTGAGCATCAAGGTTTCTTTGACTGAGTCATAGATGATCCTTTTAGCCTTAAGCTTGTTTCTTCTCGAAAGCAATCCTTCCAGCATTAGATGTTGGTTCTTTTATAGTGTTGAACACCAAGTCATCAAGGTCATTTTCCTCCAGGATGGCTGTGAGCCTAGCCTTCCAAGAGTTGTAGTTTCCTGAACCTTCAAGCTTCTCTTCCGGTCTGAAAATGTTGGTAGCCATCTTGGCTACTAGTCAATTGTCCAAGTCTGCAAAATGTCCCAAGGTATAGGAAGACAACAGTAATCTACCTCTTACTGGGTCTTCACATGCTAAGCTAAGCTCTGATACCATCTTCAATTTTAGCATTAACATGTATTCTTTAAAATTTTGCAGACTGTAAGATAACAATAAACAAGTGCAGTAGAAACATCAACAACATCACACACACTAAACACAAGAGTTTTTCACGAGGAAACCTTTAAAGGACAAAAACCCCAAAAGCATTAGCAATTCATCTCTTAAATGAGATGACTGAGTCTTCAATAATTTTCAAACCCTAATTGGTTTGAACCACTAATCAAACAAATCCACAAAAGATGGATTTTACAACAAAATCCAAATTAGGGCTTTCTGCCCTAATTCTTCCTGCTGCTTAGAAATCCCATATCTGTTGCCCGGATCTGCTGTTGATGCCTACCCGAAATGCCCAGATCTGTCGTTGTTGCCTACCCAGACTGCCCAAATTTGCTACCCGGATCTACAACTTCCTGCTCGGAGCTGCCTAGATCTAATGTTGCTTGCCTGGACCCTATTTTTCTGCTGCCCGTGTTCACGGCTGCTTGCCCAAAATGAATCTAATCCTACCTGAGAAGTTCATGTACATGCCCGAGTCCTTTGTCTGCTTTCTCGAGTCCTCTGTCTGTGTAGATTTTTCAGTAGTTTTCAACCACTGGTTTCAAGTAAAATTTATATCACTGTTTATGACATTCTCAGAAAAATAAAGTGCTAGAAATAAACAAAAATTTTCAGACTTAAACACTGCTGTAAACAATCTTTTCAGTGAGAGGAAATAAAAATCAGCACGCCATTTAATCACACAGAACATTAGCATTTTTTGCCAATGGACCTAGAAAAACCCACTAGGGGAAAACTAGTCAGAGAGAGTATTTTTATTTTTCAGGAGAAATTTATCATTTACAGCAATACACAGAAATATCAAACCAACTTATCTCAACCCGGAAGATAAATTTTTGTCTCGATTTGCGTGTCGAGCAGCAAAAATCAAACTGATTTTTTCTATTTTTTGCCTCGACTTTCGTGCTACTGTATGGACAAACTGTACGGACCTCGAAATCCATGCCCAATAAAAAATTTCTCGAAAATCGTGCCCAAAAATCTGCCTTGAAAATCGTGCCTGCTGCCTCAAAAAGCGTACCATACGAACTGTATGGACCAGCAATAAATGCTGTTGTCTTCTCCTTGATTTTTGTGCCCTCTTTGCTGTTGTCATTTCCCTCGATTTGCGTGCTGCAAAATTTTTTCCTCTTGCTCAGGATAAATGGAAACTTTCTCTCTTCTCTCTCTCAGCTCTCTCTTCTCACTTCAATGTGCAAAAGTGAGGCAGAATGCCTTCCCTGTGCCTTTTTGAGAAAACCCTAGGGTGAGTCTAATCTAACGGTGGAGATTAAATTGGATCAAGGGCTGAAATTAAATGCTCATATTTTATTTCTAAAATATTAATTTCACTCACCCACTTAAATTTATCAAAAAGTGACTTTAATGCTCTAAAGTCAAATTAAATGCTTTTACTTAAGTCATTTAATGCAATGGTCACTTTATGTCCCCTCTCTAAGTGACTAAGGCAAAAGTCACTAGGGGAACACTTCCCTAGGTACAAAACTAACACTCTCTCTTACCGAGGAAGGTGTTCTGCACCACTCCCAACTTGTCTCTGAAGAAGACAAACTTGCCTCTCCCCAAAGACTTCGTCAGTATGTCAGCTACCTGCTCATCAGTGTAAATATAGTAAAGCGTGATTGCTCCTCTCTGAACATAGTCTCGGATGAAATGATATCTGATCTCTATGTGCTTTGATCGGTCATGAAAGACTAGATTCTCAGAGAGCTGGATGCAACACTGATTGTCACAGTAAATCACCGTAGGCCTAAGGTCCTGACCAAATAAATTCACCAGCAACTTGCGAAGCCACAAGGCCTCGCAACTGGCCAAATTGGCTGCCATGTACTCAGCCTCTGCAATACTCAATGCAACGAACTTTTGCTTCCGACTGAACCACGACACTACTGCCGAGCCCAAACTAAAACAACATCCGAAAGTGCTCTTCCAGTCTGCCACACTGCCTGCCCAATCTGAATTTGTATAGCCAACCAATCTTATCCCCTCTGACCTCCTGTAATCCAAACCAAAATCCACTCTCCCTGAAAGATAGCACAACACATCTTTTGCAGCGACCCAATGCACACTCCTAGGCTCAACCATGAACTGGCTAAGAGTGTTCACTGCAAAACACAAATCTGGTCGACTGTTGACCAGATACATTAATGACCCGATACGCTGACGATATAAAGTAGGGTCCACCAACTCTCCCTCAGAAGCTTGAAGCTTCTTCCAGTTGGTGATCATAGATGTCGACATAGGCCTGCAATCCTCCATTCTGAATCTCCTCAAAATATCAACTGCATACTTTCCCTGCCCCGAGAAAATATGTCCAGGCTCCTGCCAAACCTCCAATCCCAAAAAATAATGCATCAGCCCAATATCAGTCATCTCGTACTCTGCTGCAAGATCCTTCTTGCAAGCTGCAATGGGTCTCTCTCTCCCTGTGATAAACAAATCATCAACATATAGCAGAAGAACAAGCGGATCATCTCCAACCATGATGAAGTAGAGATTCAGACATGCTTCACTCTTCTGAAACCCTATACTCAGCAAGTAAGAATCAATCCTGGAGTACCAAGCTCTTAGAGCTTGCTTCAGCCTGTCAAGGGCCTTCTTCAACCTGCATACATGTGTCTCTCTATCATGTATGTCAAAGCCCTGAAGCTTCTCAATGTAAATCTCCTCTTGTATGATCCCATTCAGAAATGCGGTCTTCACATCCATCTGATTGATCTTCCAACCCATTTTCGCCGCAATGGAAATCAATGCCCTGATAAACGTATAACGAGCAACCAGCACAAAAGTCTCATCATAATCAATGCCCTCAACCTGTGAAAACCCTCACGCTACAAACCTGGCTTTGTACTTCTCCACACTCCCATCTGCCGCATGCTTCAGCTTGTAAAGCCAACGAGAAGTCACCACTGACTACCCCTCCAGTCTCGAAACAATCTCCCATACATCATTCTTCATGATGGAATGGTACTCATCCATCATGGCATCTCTCTATACCGAATGTTGGGAGGCCTCCTCAAAAGTAGAAGGCTCAGAATCTCATGTACAAGCCACCAACACCATGCCCAATCTGTCAGGCATCTTGATGGCTCTCACCTTGTCGCTAGGTGTCCCAGCCTTTAAGGCATCCTTCAAGGTCTCCCGAAGCCACTTAGGCTTCTTTTGCCCTGATCGTTCTTCCCACACTGGCCTATCCTCATCTGAAGAACTACCAGAGCTAGAAGCCCCAGTCACCTGTGAACCTGAGGCTGGTGTGCCAACACCAGGTGTACCCTATAATCCTGATCCCGATCCCTTGTAAGGTGTACCTGTAATAGTAGACCCATCACCTGTCCCCGAAGACCCTGCTGGCCTAACCACTGAACCTGGTGAACCTGTGCCAACACTCTGTGGTCCTGTAACCCCAGAAACCTATGATTCTGACTGCTGCGTAGATGGAACCTGTGCCGCAACCTGAGGTGCAAGGACCTGCTGCTCTCCCTGCTCTGACTCTCTCGACCTCCTGAAGGCTCGCTCCTCCTCAAACTTCACATCCCTCCTCACCACCACTTTCCTCTCAGAGGGAAGATAAATGCGGAAAGCCTTCGCAGTCTCATCATAACCCACAAAGATGCCCTTCTCTGCAGTGGGCTCCAACTTTGTCTATTTCCCTGAAGGGACATTAGAATAAGTCAGACTACCAAATATACGAAAATGGCCAACTTCAGGCTTCTTGCCTGAAAAGCACTCCTTAGGTGTCATATTCCCCACTGCCCGATGGGGACTCCTGTTCTGAAGGTATACAGCGGTGCTGCAAGCCTGAGCCCAGAGAAAGAAAGGAAGTGACTATTCATGTAACATAGCTCGAGCTGCTCCAACAATGGACCTGTTCTTCCTCTCTGCTACTCCATGCTGCTCTGGAGAATACGAAACTGTCAACTGTCTCCTGATCCCCTCCTGTCTGCAAAATCCATCAAACTCCTTGGAGGTATACTCACCCCCGTTATCCGATCTCAAGACTCGGATCTTCCTCCCTGTTTGGTTCTCCACAAGAGCTTTGAACTCTTGGAACCTCTGCAAGACTTCCTCGGACTTCTTGCTCTTCAGAAAGTAGATCCAGGTCTTCCTGGAATGGTCATCAATGAATGTCACATAATACCCGTATCCTCTCAAGGACACAGAAGACATAGGTCCGCATAAGTCTGAATGTATCAAGTCAAGAGTACCAGCTGACCTGCTATCACTGGTCAGAAAAGCAGTCTTGGTGTACTTTCCCAAAGTACACCCCTTGCACACATCACTCTGCCCTGTGTTGAACTCCGGTAAACCTATCACCATGTGCCTCAACAACCCCAAGGCTGGATGATGCAAGTTTGCCATCCTCCTATGCCAAAGCTCACACAACTCACTGTTGCTGCAATGTGCTAAAGCATGTTGCGGCTGAAACAAGAGCCTATACAGTTTCCCACATCTCGCTCCAATGGCAACTGAAGCAGATGGTCCTGCAGTCTTGGGAAACATATGCACGTGTCCATCAATGAAAGACACCCCAAGACCCTGATCCTCGATCATGGAAACTCACACCAGGTTCTTCTTCAGCCCAAGTACATACAATACATCCCGCAATACCATGGGACTCATGGACTCCCTCTAAAATGTAATGGTCCCACGTCCAACTACACTGACTACTGAGTCATCTCCCAACAAAACCTCCACATCTGTATCTGCTTGTGAAAGCTCAGAGAACATCTCACGAGCACCAGTCACGTGACTCGAGGCTTCGCTATCTATGTACCAAGTGCTGGAAGTAAATGCACTGTAAGAATGGTCTGTCACACAGGAAAACTCCCTCTGTTTGCCAACGTCTGCACTAGTGAAAATGGATGATCTCTCTCTCTCTCAATATGCCCAATGCATAGTGAAAACTCACTCTAAAATCTAGCTGCAAAATCATCGATCTCAGCTAAAGCGGTTGTCTGCTTCTTCTTGTTCGGACATGTAGCAGCATAATGTCCCATCTTGTGACATGCAAAGCACTTCATAGTGCTCATATTCTTCTTCTGCCCATCCTATTGTTGCTTGGCCCCACCCTTCTTGGGACCCTTCTTGCTCTTCTTCTTCCCCTTCGTTGTCAATGCCACATCCTACTCATCCCCTCTACTAGTAGAGCCACTGCACTGCAAGAACCCCCTCCGAGTCTCCTCCTGAACAAAGTCATCACATACTCTGTCCCAAGATGGTAAGTTCTCTTTGGCCACCAACCCCTAAACAAACACAGCCCAAGGTGCAGTCACCCCATTCAGGGTTGTTCGCACTAACTTAGGAGCATCAATGGCCACCCCATCAGCTGCAAGCTCATCTCTCACCTGAGAGATCCTAGTAAGATAAGTCATACATGCCTCTCCTTTGACCATCTTGATGTTCTTCAGCTTCTCTCTAAGTACCATCTTCCTGTTTTCATTAGTACTAGCAAACAAACCGGTCAAAGCAGTCCACATTTCATGTGCATAATCCTTCGTTGAAATGTGAGGAATAACATGGTCTTTAACAGCATCTAAGATTATCCTCATGGCTTTAATATCCTTCTTATTAAAAGTTGCAAGTAATACTGCTTCAGTAGAAGGAGGAATAGTAATGGGATTTGCTGTAGTGTTTCTAACTACTTCCTCCCACAACTCATTCTCCCTCAACACAAGTAAAATCCGGGCTTTCCATGAGACAAAGTTCGCTACCCCATCCAACCTATCATCAATTCTCAACCCCACGGAAGTCATTTTCTCAAAGAACAAGTTTCAGCAAAATGTATTACTATCACAAAGGTTTTTCTGAATTCTAGAAATGACTGTTTCACTGCTAAAATTTAATTTTCTGCCACAACCCGCTTTGATACCATGTAGATTTTTCACTAGTTTTCAGCCACCGGTTTCAAGTAAAATTTATATCACTGTTTATGACATTCTTAGAAAAATAAAGTGCTAGAAATAAACAAAAATTTTCAAACTTAAAACACTGCTATAAACAATCTTTTCAATGACAGGAAATAAAAATCAACACGCCATTTAATCACACAAAACACTAGGATTTTTTGCCAATGGCCTTGGAAAAACCCACTAAGGGAAAACCAGTCAAAGAGTACTTTTATTTTTCAAGAGAAGTTTATCATTTACAGCAATACACAGAAAATATCAAACCAACTTATCTCAACCTGGAAGATAAATTTTTGTCTTGATTTGCGTGCCAAGCAGCAAAAACCAAACTCTGATTTTTTCTATTTTCTGCCTCGATTTTCGTGCCACTGTACGGACCTCGAAATCCATGCCCAAAAAAATTTCTCGAAAATCGTGCCTACTGCCTCGAAAACCGTATCATATGGACTGTATGGACCAGCAATAAATGCTGATGTCTTCTCCTCGATTTTCGTGCCCTCTTTGTTGTTGTCATTTCCCTCGATTTGCGTGCTGCAAAAATTTTTCCTTTTGCTCAAGAAAAATGGAAACTTTCTCTCTTCTCTCTCTCGGCTCTCTCTTCTCACTTCAATCTGCAAAAGTGAGGCAAAATGCCTTTCCCATGCCTTTTTGAGAAAACCCTAGAGAGTCTAATCTAATGGTGGAGATTAGATTAGATCAATGGCTGAAATTAAATGCTCATATTTTATTTCTAAAATATTAATTTCACTCACCCACTTAAATTTATCAAAAAGTGACTTTAATGCTCCGAAGTCAAATTAAATGCTTTTACTTAAGTCATTTAATGCAAGGGTCCCTTTATGTCCCCTCTCTAAGTGACTAAGGCAAAAGTCACTAGGGAAACACTTCCCTAAGTACAAAACTAACAGTCTGCCTTCCCGAGATCTGATGGAGCTACCTGTTAGGTTCGGTCAGTTGCTGGGAGATGATAGCAGCCTTACTACGGTTGCCCAAGCTAGAGAAGGGTTGTCGTGAGGAGAGGAGAGTTGCCCAAAAACTATTGGCAACCAAAAGTAGGCTTCTCGGATATGTACCTTGATGCCCGAGGGTATGGTAGGGCTGCCCAAGGGTATACTAGGGTTGCCCAAGGGTGTAGATAGACTGCCCTTGAAGTTGCTGCAACTGACGTGAAAGTTAGGATGATGCCCTAGCCCGTGGAGAAGAAGATAGGGTTGCTGCAAGTGCTCACCAAGGGTGAAACCCTAGCTTAGGGTTTCTCTGTAACAAGAGTGGATGCCCTAGCTAGAAACCTCCATGCTGGGGCATAACTACAAGAATTTTCTTCTCTTCTAAGACCAGCAAAAAAAATTCCTTGGAGCAGCTGTAAGATGATGAACAAGTGTGTGTGAAAATGAAATGAGTTGATCTTCTTTTATAGCCTTTGAATCACCTGTATGTGGACCAAAACTCAAAAGAACAAAATAATAATATTTTATTCTTTTATCTTTTTCACTTTTACCTTTAGTGGTACTAAAGGTCTTTTTGTACTTTCACTTTGACTCCTTAGTGTTCTAAGGGTCTGTTGTCTGCCGAATGCACACCAGCAGCAGAAATCTAATAAAAGTTGTCTCCTCACTTGAGAAAGTGGGAGAGGTGTGGCCTTGGGGGCAAGCACAGAGCCAGGCATTGTCACCTACTCCTAGCTCCTTCTCTACAATGGGTGCCAACTTAGGATTTATTTGCCTAAGTTTTTGTCGGAAAGGCTTGCCTTTTTGACATTCAGGTTTCAAGGGAATGGTGTGCTAAAAAACATCTTCCCTATATGCTTTAAGTTCGTCATAAGTGAATGCAAAAACATCCCTATACTCTTTAACCAAGTTTATAAGGTTATTCCTTTCCTTTTCAGAAGTACCTTTTTCCAATTTTTATTATTCTTGGTTTTGTTTCCGCTCCAATGTCGATCTCAATGTACTCCCTCAGTTTCATTTGTTCAACACTACTTTTTCTTCTATCATGTATGTCAAAGATGTTCTCTAAGGCGACAAAGCCACGTGTCACAGGATTGAAGCGGTTACCCTCGTCCCGATATTCTTTACCTTCCTCATGTTCATTGGCTTTATAATTGGAAAATTCATCAATATGATTAATAAATTTCAATATTTGTTCTTCATCCTGGAAAACCTACCAATGTTCAAGATTATCAAGAATTGAAGGTCTAAAGTTGATCTCCAAAGGACAATCACCCTCTAACTGTTGAAAATCCTTGTTTAACAGCTTGCTGGTTTAATGAACAATTTCTTGAATTTCACTTCAGCCGGTTATGCATAGGCTTGAAGTTACTTATGAAATTTCTCTGAACAATTTAAACACGCTGAAAACAACTAACAGGCTGTAAATAAACACATGCACACCATAAAATTTGACACAGTAATTTTTGGCAAATTTGCCCTGGATAAAACCCCCACGGGGAAAACCAGTTTGAGATGAGAGCTTTAATTATTTCTTCAGTAAAATGTAGGACAGAAAATGAAAGATGAAAATACAACTTATCTCCACCAGAATTTCTCTCAGCAATAAATGCACATGTACAGCAAACCCTAACCATACATCTCCTCGAATTTCGTGCCAAATCAAACAGCAGGTCGTACAGCAGATCAGTCGTACAATTTCCTCGAAATTCGTGCCTATTTATTGCAGTCCGTACACAGTCCGTACAGCATTAATTACAGCCGTACTTACCTCGAAATCTGTGCCGAAATTTACTCAGCCGTACACAGTCCGTACTCCTCGGGATCCGTGCAGCATTTAATGCACTGACAACAGACCGTACACCTCGAAAATCGTGCAGATCAGCCGTACATCCTCCTGGAAAATCGTGCCAATAAATGCAGCCGTACTCTGGCAATTAATGCAGCCGTACTCTGGCAATTAATGTGGCCGTACACCTCGGGAACCGTGCAAGCAAACACTGAATTCTTCAGCTTCAAACCCTAACCTGGAATTTGACCTCCTTGAGTAAAATCTTCTCCTTCACTTGAAAAATGAAAAGTCAACTCACTTTTGCCTCCCTCACACCTTTTTATAATTTCACAGTGAGAGTGAAATTCTCATTTATTTATTTCCCATAAATAAATTCACTCACTTACTCACTTTATCAAAAGGTGACTATAGTCATAAAATCACATTTAAGTGACTTTAATGTGAGGGTCACATTTTTCCCTCTTAAGTGACTTAGGCAAAATAAAGCCACTTAGGGAACATCTGACTAGGTACAAAAATCAACACTAACATCTCATCTGATGGCTGAAGTGTCGAAGCTGAAACTGCTAGTCTGTCGGCGGCACTATTCTGATCTCTAGGGATTGCTTCTATATTAAGGGCATCAAAAAATTCCATTCTGTCCCAGATTGCATTTCTATACTTCTCAAGTCTCTGACATTTACACGCAAACTGACCCTTAACTTGCTGGACAATTAGGTCAGAATCCCCCTTAATACTAAGCAATTTGATCCCCATGTCCTTGGCAATCTCAATGCCTAGTAGAAGTGCCTTGTATTCTACCACATTGTTGGTTGCTTCAAATTCCAATCTGAAAGAAAAGTTAAAAACCTTACCCTCTTGTGAAATAATGATAACCCCAGCCCCCTTACCAGCTCTAGAGTAAGCTCCATCAAAGTTCATTTTCCACAATTTGTTAAATTTTTCATTCTTTATTTCTTCTTAAATAGGTTCCAAGAAGGTAGAGTTGATTTGATAGGTTCCATGCTCATCAATGTTATAAACATACTCGTTCAATGGTCTTTGAGGGTTTTCAACATGGTATCTTTTTTCTTTTTCGGAATACAACTTTACAAGTGAAAACTTAGATGTTGGCACAGTGGCATAGGTCCAATCCATTTGGATTTGATCCTCCTAAAGTGGCACCCCACTTCCTAGAAAGCAACATTCCCCACTTATATGGTACGTCTATAACAAGGATGTCCATGGTAATCTGGATGTCTGGATACTTAGCCAACCTAACCAAATGATTTTCAATCATTCCTTCAACTTTAACTGGTCTAGAATCCATGGCACATACATTTTGGTATGGTCTTGTAATTCTTAAGTTAAGTTGTTGCATGACCTTTTTAGTCATGATGCTGGAACTAGATCCTGAGTCTAACATACAATTGTGTAGAAGATCACCTATCATCAATGATATATAGAAAGAGGGATGATCTTCTTTTCTTGGGTCCCTAGTATGTAGAACTATAGAAGGATCGGCAAAAACATTATTTGAGGTTCGTTCCACGGTGTCAGAGAAAGTGACCTTCTTAAGGGTAGGGGGCTTTACAGGACTTGGAGGGCTTGCTTCAGTTTGAGGATCAACATTATTTGGAGGATCTAAGATTTTCAAAAGTTTCTCCCTTTGGCCAGGTATTTTGCATATTTCTAGGACAGGAACAAGAACTTTCGTATTGGCTAACCAATTACCCAATTCAAAACTCAAATCAACATTTTCTTTAATATCATTTACTTCTTTAGGAATATTAGGAGTTGTTACCTTGGGCGCATTTTGGGCAGAAGGTCCATCTCTTGCTTTTCTTTGGTAAGTCAACCCTTTGAAATTTTGGATGTTGTTCATTTGTTCGTCCGAAGGCATCTCACCATAATACTGGGTCAAGTTGTCAACCTTCTTCTCATACTGGTTGGCTTGTGACCAATTTTCCCTGGAGATGCTACGGATATCACCTACGCTGTTGATGTAATTAGGCTCGCTTGTTGATGTACTAGGACCACAACCTTCAGGATGACCATGCTCTTGAACATAGCATGCATAGTGGCAACTAGATTCTTTGTGGAAGTCTCTGCATGCCCTACAAAATGGCTTGTAATGCTCAACCATGATAGCAACCTCTAACTAGTGAGGAGGCCTCTGTTCATGGTTGGGAGGCTTTCTTTGCCAAGTTGGTTTTGCAGGAAAAGTTCTTGGAGCAGGCTGCGTCTGTGTTCTTTCCATAGTTATCACCCTGCTCTATATTTCTTTTAACTGTGCCAAGTGTTTTTATTCAGCTTCTTCCAGGTTTTTCTTCATTTCCTTTTTCATTTCCAACATCTGCTTTTCATAAGCATCCTTCTTAGCTGATAAAGGATCTTTATCTTTGGGTTCATTAATCTTTAAAGGAGTTGAAGATCTCGAGTAACCATGGAGGTTGGACTCACCTGATGATTGTATGTTTAAGTCAATTTCAATAGCCATCTCTTGAGCTTGAAGCAAATTAGTGGGTTCCTTGTCTCTTATCTGATATTGCATCTTGCCACTAAGTGCCTCAATGTAATAAACCAGGATAGTTGGTGCAGTTGGTGCATAAGCAGTAGGAATAGCTTTTGATAACTCAGTGAATCTAGTGTTAAATTCATCCATTGTTTCGGTATCCTTCTTCTTGATGTTGGTCAGAGAGGAAAGTTGATGTCGAGGTTCCTTCTTCTCACCAAACTTGTTGGTGAAAGCGGTCTTGAAGGCAGTCAGTGTAGCAAAAGCATTGTCTGGTAAATTGTTGTACCAGTCACCGGTTTTTCCATCCAAGGAAAGAGCAAATAATTTCATATAGACATCATCGCACTGGATTATAGGATCACTGACATAGGCATTGATGCATCTGGAAAAAAAATTGAGATGCATGGCGAAAGTTGTGGCATCAGTGCCAATATACATTGGGAGTTTCTCGACAGCTTTGTCTGGAAGACGATGGGGTTGACCTGCTATCTGAGAACAATCGAGTTGAGTAAAGTACTCACCCATTATGTTGGAAATACAAGTGTTATTGTTTTCTTCATAATTATTTTCTAAAAACAAACTACGGATGTCCGACAAAGACTGAGATCCAAGATCTTCAAGGATCCTATGAGAAGCAAGTTTATTTAATCTCCTCCTATAAACCTTTTCAGGTTCAAGAATGAAACTAAGTAAACCTTCGGAGTTTCTTCTTGTTGAATACCTTGGTAAATTTAAAGACAGTGGAGTCGCCAGATGGATTTCAAATCTAATATTAGAGAGTTGATTAAACTAAAAAATCTATCAAAAAAGGTAGAAAACTAGAAAAAACTAAGGTCGTTCAGGAACAAAAAGATTTGTCCCCGGCAACGGCGCCAAAAGATATTGTCCGCCAAATGCACACCAGCAACAGAAATCTAATAAAAGTTGTCTCCTCACTTGAGAAAGTGGGAGAGGTGTGGCCTTGGGGGCAAGCACAGAGCCAGGTACTGTCACCTACTCCTAGCTCCTCCGTTTAGGCTAACTCCTAACAAAGCCAAGGGGGGTAGTCCCTAACAAAGAGTTTCTATGGCTCAATGTTTTAAATGTTTTTTTATGGTTGCAGATGCGGATAGGTGTTGTTTAGGAGTTTTCTGATGGGAAGATCACAGTTTTAACTTTCTAGAGAATTACAAAGATATGCTTGCGACATTCAAATAAAACACAATACTGATTGAATTAAACAAAAGCATCCATAATGATAAGATATTGAACAATACACTTGAGATATGAAAATAAAATAATAACAGACCAGTGTCTTATCCAATGGATATGGAGTCACAAATTGTAGTGTTGGGATGCTTGATACAAGAGTTCAATGTTTGTGCGATCGTTTTGCAAATGCTCTTTGTAAATTTTATCAAGTTTTAGTGATCTTGGATTATTATGGCTGAGAGAAGAAAGTATCAAAGTCCAACCGAAAAAGTATTCTAAGTCGTTCCGTTCGAGACCTGTCGGTCGTCCAATATCCCGGGCTAGGTGTTCGGAGAATTTAACCAGCAAGCCAAGAAACTTAGACAACAGGTGGTTCCGACGCCCTTACTGAGAACAACTTGAATGCTTTTGATAACGTCGATGCGTTGGTTGTGGGGGTGAAGATTTTATTATGTTGTCACTTGCAAAATTAACAAATCCGATCACCGTTCTGAGTATGAGTCCAACTTTTCAGGGTCGACAGAGCATACTAGGTGAGGGATAGCAATGAAGTAAATTTTAAGTGGGGAAATGTGAGTTGGAATGATTTTATTATTATGAGCACACAATTCAACTCTCTGACAGAGAGTGTGTTGCCGCCTTTCACACACCTGGGTCACGTGGCAGAAATCTTCAAGCCACTCAATGTGTCCTTGGGGGCAAGTCTCGAGTCAAGGCTGTCACCTTGTTCTTGACTCCTCCGTTTAGGCTCAACTCCTAACGAAGCCAAAGGGGGTAGACCCTATTAAGTTACTAAGGATAATTACTTAGTGTTGTGATGTTAAACTGATTGAGTTACTTAGGAGTTTTCAATTTAACTATAGATGATCAAAGATGGCAAGATACAAAAGATGAACACACAAAAGCACAATGCTGAAACACAATATATATGTAAAACAAGAAAATAACCAGTGTCTTAGAATGGGGTCAAAAAATAGAAACAATGTACTTGCATGTGCTTGGAGTGAGTGTTTTGCGATTGCCTCTTGGTATGTTTTAAGTTAAAATTGAAGTGTGAGTTGATTAAAATTAGGCAAAGGGGGGACTCCAGATATACCCTAGAGTACTTGGAGTATGTCCAAAACTAAACCTTCACGGCTACCCGCAAGGAATATGTGGGCTAAAATGGAGTCTCTGGGGCTATTGTTCATAACGCACCCGTTAGGGTGTGACAGAGATCGACACCCCGAGGTCACTTTTCAGAAGTTCCCGCTTCCTTTGGGTATTTTGCCACCGTGATGGTTCGATCTAGGTGTTGGATTTTCACCTGTTGGTTTGTTAATTTGGGAGAGAGTCCTAATTATACTAGTCACTCAAGTGCTTTTGATACACCTTGACTAATCGAACGAACCGCAGCCAAGTGCAGAGCATACACACTGGAATCTTGTCAATTTTAGTAAGTTTTAAACTAGGTGTTCTTGTTTAAAAGAAAACCCTCCAAGAACCTCTTTCGATCCAAATGGATCTCAATCGAGGAATCGAGGAGGGGTTAATTTTATAATAGCTGAAAAACAAAAGATAGAAAAGAAAACAGATACACAATTCTAGTTTTCTAATTAGTCCTACCACGAATCTCTTTCCCCTTTCGGGTCAATCGGAAAGTCGTGGGGTAAGTATTAAGATTACTTTGAAATATAAAGTATGGAATATGAAATTAATAATAAAATAAAATATACTACCCTACAGATTAGATCAATGCTAGTTTGCAAAGAAATGAGCAAAAAGCAACAAAAAGGACACCGATGCAAATCCCCCCAGGGGGGATGGGGAATGGGCTCGAAAGAGCCTATTCAAAAAATAATTTTATTAACAGCGGTTACAATATCAGAGGACTGATATAATTCCTCTTGATCCTTATATGGATTGAAATCAAGAGATTACAAGGTGCGAAAATCAAAGGTTTTAGTCAAATGGGAGACCCCTGGGGGGATTTGAACGCTCCTGAGGACACTTCCAAACAGCAACTTCCTTTATTTTCTGTTACACCTGCTAAAAACCAGCGAGCATGTTAGAATAACATATGCCCAAAAGCACTTTAAGAGTACCTTTGGATCAGCCTACCTTAACTCAAAAAGATGAAGTTAAAACTAGCTAAACAAGTAAAAAAGGAAGCAAGGAAAGCAAGCTTTCCTTGGGATCTTTGCTTGCTGTTTGTGCAGCCAATGAAATATGCACTGATTGCTGGATTTATCTTTTATAACAACAAATAGAAATCTAATGCATGCAAGCTACAACTTTTCTTTAAATTTCCATGCAAAAAGGACGATTTCCCTAAAGCTAGATCTAGAATGCTTATGAAACTTTTTAACTACAAGATCTACACTATGGGCTTTGATAAGATAGATCTATGTTGGAATTACTTTTAAGATGATAGATCTAAGCAAAATCAAAGCTATGAACAAAGTAACCGGGTAAAAATGTTGATTTTGAGGGAGGAAGAGGAGGAGAGAAATGCCGGTTTCCTTGAAGATCCACAGTGGAGCTTTCAGGTGGAATGTCGAGGGACTATGCCTTTGGAAGATTTTGAAGAGAGTGAAGAAGCAAACTAGATCAGCATCCTCTCCAATGTAGGAACCTGCAGCTCAACTGAAATCAAAGAACTTGCCAAGAAACTTGTGAGATCCGATTAGTACATACACAGAGATTCAAAATAACATGCATATAAGCTTATAGGACATGTTGAATCTAGATCTCTAAACATGCATCAAAGGAAGGAGATGGTCAATAAACTTATTGAAAAGCACCTTTCCTATCAAGATTATAATAAGCCTATTATCAATCTTAACAACGGATCTACAAGCAATTAGCAAAAAATGAATACAGATACAGGTTACCTCAGTAAAATAATGGCAATAATCATCCACACATGTAATGGCACAACACCGTCTAGCCTCCAAAGCTTTTCTTTATTTCAAATGAAGAATTACAACAGTACAATAGCAGCAGCACCTCAATCCCAGTTCTAACTAGCTTGGAAGAGGCTGTTGTGCTTGGATATATACAAAAACTAGGAGATCCAGCCCAGGGGGGCGCAAATCTCAAGGAGATAGACCAAATATGCTGATGGAGAGTCCATCAATGCCTGATCTGTGTCTAACTGAGCCAGATCTGAGTCTCACTGAGTGCAATTGTCAATCGGAGAGCTGATCTGACTGACACCTCAACCTGTTGACTGGAAGCATCCACCAAAACTCATCTAGATGAGCCAAAACGTGTTGAGGAGAGAGGGAGGGCGAAATTCCCCATAAAGGATGCTGAAGATAAACTCTAGATCTAATTTGATCACCTCCTTCAGTCAAGGATTTGTCAGATCCAGTCAATCTGCTTCAGATCTGACTGATTTCAATCAAATCGGCTGAGAATCCACTGATCTATGATTTTGGATTTGCTCCATTATTCATCAATTTATTAATTAAAATAATCAATAATTGATTTTTGGGGCTTTCTGACCTGAGTGATGGAAAATCACTCAAAACTAGGAAATAGTGGGTCCATGGGTTTACATGGTGCTCTTAGCTTGAAAATGAGCACCTACATGACTGAAACAGATTATTTGGCCCACTTTTATTACAAAATCAATTTTTCCAATTAAACTATTAAAAAATAGCCTAAGTTTTGGAAAAATTAAATTTTCATAAAAAACACTGAAAAAACTAAAAAATTGAAAAATTGAAAAAACCTAGGGAGACTTAGACATGTTCATATGACTCGACCATGATGTCTAGCATGTTTATACATTGACACATAGACGCTAATAACCTCAATATGCCTAAATGCCAAGCCGACCACCCCAACTTTGGAGGTATGGAGTGAAAAACTCAGAAATTATCAGTCGTTTATTCAACAACCAATAATAACCAAGGGAAAAAACACCCTGGGTTGATCGAATTAACAAATAACATCTAAGAGACCGAGTCTTTTATAGACACTATCATGCTAGAACATTTATTACAATTCCCCCATGGGGTATGAACATGTGATATAGTACAACAAAGCTTCCCAGAAGCAAGACTGAAGGTTCTTTGAAGTCTAAACAAGTTATCCTTGTCCAGTTCACCAGGCTCACTTGATAAAAAAAACCACTAAGTACAACTTAGGTGGTAACATTCTGGCTCCAACTGTGGGACGTGTGCTCGATCTGGTCTTTAAGGCAAGGAGAGGATACGAGAACACCAGAATCTCTGGTTTATATACCCTATAAAAACATCTCAACTTGACAAAAATACCTTAGTAGCACCAGCTTTACATAAAAAACCAAATGAACCATTAAGCTGATTTATTTAAACAAAATAAATGTAACTAACTAATGAAAACAAAAATGTTTGATTATAGCTAAGTAAAAAACAAAAAATGCGGAATGTAAGTGCTCTTTTTCAAGGAGCTTATTTTCCTATTCTAAGCATGATATAAAAATGGTTAAGTGTAATCAGAAATCCAATGTAACCACCTAAGAATTTTACTAACATAAAAAAAAATTTCCTTGTCTTTGGTTACCAGCCAAAGTAAGGATACTTTATTCAGAAAATGCAAACCTGCGTGATGATCCGGAAGGGGCGGGATGGATGGGAAATCATAGGCATGAATAATGTCGTCAAACTTCCTCCCAAACTAGTAAGTGCTTGCGCAGGCTGCTTCTATCCATCACTGGACAGGGTTGATGTACAAATAGGAATGATGAGGCAGATTGACTACACCATCATACTGATCATCAAGGCTTACCGGATGATAATTCATTGTATAAGCCCCAAGTGGCTCCAAGTCATGAGGAAACTCTATATGTGAAGATGATAGTTGAGACTGATATTCTAATAACTGCATCACATCTGTCTTTTCACAACACTGCTTCTCCATGTCTTCATTATCGATACCTTTGTGTGGCTCTACATGATATGACTCTGAATGATCATATGGATAAACTGCATGTTCCTTTTTCATATCAAAGTTTCCCAAGGCCACATGGTCCATGCTCTCTCCTTTAGATATGCCATAGACAGAAAAATCAACAAAACCATCAAAAGTTTCTGGTTCATTATTTTCCTCTTTATTCATGTCACAGATTGGATTTTCCATGAATGTCCAGGACTCCTCATCAACATCTTTATCGGGGATAAGGGAGTCTTCATCACTTGTATATGCTCCAAGCTATACTTGTCCTCATTTTCATACTCCTCTTCTTCAGAGAAAAGGTCACAAGGTAGTAAACCTTCCAGACTGTCATCATTATATGGAGAACACATAGGAGTCCCATCATGTATATTACAGTTTTCATCATAAGTTTCACTGTAAGATTCTGCAATGGTTTCATCCTCAGGCTTGTACTGTTTAGATGGTAACAAAGGGTAGGCCTGGCCTACCATGTATATATGATCAGGCTTGCTTGAATTTATTTCCTGATTACTGACCTCAGGAAGTCCATGTTCCATGACTTGATTTGCAACATAACGAGTGCTTTCTTGGTGGAATTGTTCACAGGGTCTACACCATGGAATTACTTCTTCTACCATGTTAACTGAGTCTAACATGTTTGGAATCCTAAGCTCTTGTTAAGGAAACTTCTTTTGATACATCTGATTCTGCCTAGGCTGAAAGCTCCTAGGTCCATTATTTCTTTCCATTGAGATTATTCTATTGTGCATAGGATTCAATTGTGCAGACTGATCTGTCATAAGTTGGTTTTGACTAGTAACCAAGTCTTTTATCATGTCTGTTACCTTTTCCATGGGATCTTTAAAGGCTCCCTTTTCTTCTGATTCAAAAGTTTTTCCCTTTTCTTCTTTGTATGAAGTGTTTCCCCTAGTGTAACCTGGAATGTTGGATTTGCCTAAAGACTGCATATTCTTTTCTATTTTCTCGGCCAATTCTTGAGCAGTTTTTAGATTGGCCGACTCTTTGTCTCTTAACTGGTACCTCAAATCACCGGTGAAAGCTTCGATGTAAGATATGAGGATGGAGGCATCCTTTGGCTTGATTTCGTTAGGGAGGTCCGCAACCACACGCCTGAACTTAGTGTTAAATTCATCCATGGTTTCATTCTCCATCTTCTTAATGTTATGAAGGGCAGCAAGCAGATGTCTTGGATTTTTCTTTTCTCCCCATTTCTTCTTAAAACCCTCTAGGAATTCACTAAGAGTTTTTTATGAATCATCATCTAGGTCAAAGTACCATTCTTCAGCATCATCTTCCAAGGATAAAGCAAAGAGCATCATTTTGACATCATCATGGTCATGGGCAGCATCATTGCAATAACTAACCAAGTGCTTTTCAAACTTTCGAAGGTGAGACTTGGCAGTGATGGCATTATTGCCCTGAAATATGGGGAGCTTCTTGATAGCATCATTCGGAATGTCATGAGGACTACCTGCTATCTGAGAAAAGTCAAGGGGTTTGTAAAATTCCGTCATTTCTTGAGATTAGTGAACATGACTCTCTACAAATATGTGATGGATATCTGAGAGGGATTGGTCTCCTAAATTTTCAAGGTTTCTACGGGAAGTCTGCCTATTCAATCTTTCCCTAATAAACCTTTCGGGATCAGGGAGAGGATTGAATAACTATCGGCGGTTTCTTCGGGTAGAAATTCTTGAAGGGATGTTAGACAGTGGAGTCGCGAGATGGATCGAGTACTTTGGAGTATGTCCAAAACTAAACCTTCACGGCTACCAGCCAAAGTAAAGATACTTTATTCAGAAAATGAAAACCTGCGTGATGATCCGGAAGGGGCGGGATGGATGGGAAATCATAGGCATGAATAATGTCGTCAAACTTCCTCCCAAACTGGTAAGTGCTTGCGCAGGCTGCTTCTATCCATGACTAGACAGGGTTGATGTACAAATCGGAATGATGAGGCAGATTGACTACACCATCATACTGATCATCAAGGCTTACCGGATGATAATTCACTGTATAGGCCCCAAGTGGCTCCAAGTCATGAGGAAACTCTATATGTGAAGATGATAGTTGAGACTGATATTCTAATAATTGCATCACATCTGTCTTTTCACAACACTGCTTCTCCATGTCTTCATTATTGATACCTTTGTGTGGCTCTACATGATATGACTCTGAATGATCATATGGATAAACTGCATGTTCCTTTTTCATATCAAAGTTTCCCAAGGCCACATGGTCCATGCTCTCTCCTTTAGATATGCCATAGACAAAA
>LPNX010593649.1:19280-47768 GCA_001517045.1 Pseudotsuga menziesii | reverse complement strand
ACCCACCTCCAGAGGTTCCATCTTCAGGGCCAGGGGAATCAAGTGGGGCTCAGAATCCCACTCCTGAAGAGGATGAAGAGGATGAGGATGACAATGAGGAGGACGATGATGAGTAGTAGACTACTAGACTCTAGTAGTACTAAGTAGTGGCTAGTAGCCTGTAGGGTAGTGCCATATGATCACTTTATTGTTATTCATTAGTACTATGGTTTATTTTTGGATTGTAGGGGCCATTTAGAGCCTCTTTGTTGATGTACTTTGGTTCAGAACCTCACAGATGTATTGCACTAGGTGCTATTTTGGATATTGGCACCCATATTTGCTATATTTATGAGAAACTTTGCATATTTGTGTATTAATGGTTTGGATTCATATGTATGCACATGAATATATATGTTTTTTTACAAAATATGAATATTTTATGTATTTTTTAGTCAGCCGGTTTTTTACTCGGTTTTTTTCCGGTTCCGATCCGGTTCACATTTTGGGCTTCACCGGTTCGATGACCAGTCCGGTTCTAATAACATTGCTTTGGAGTATGTCCAAAACTAAACCTTCACGGCTACTCGCAAGGAATATGTGGGCCGAAACGGAGTCTCTGGGGCTATTGTTCATAACGCACCCGTTAGGGTGTGACAGAGATCAGCGCCCCGAGGTCACTTTTCAGAAGTTCCCGCTTCCTTTGGGTATTTTTCCACAGTAATGGTTTGATCTAGGTGTTGGATTTTCACCTGATGGTTTGTAAATTTGGGAGAGTGAGTACTAATTATTCTAGTCACTCAAGTGCTTTTGATACATCTTAATTATTAACAACGGTTACAATATCAGAGAACTGATATAATGCCTCTTGATCCTTATACAGAGTGAAATCAAGAGCTTACAAAGTGCGAAAATTAAAGGTTTTAGTCAAATGGGAGACCCCTGGGGGGATTTGAACACTCCTGAGGACACTTCCGAACAGCAGCTTCCTTTATTTTCTGTTACACCTGCTAAAAACCAACGAGCATGTTAGAATAACATATGCCCAAAAGCACTTTAAGAGTACACCTTTGGATCAGCCTACCTTAACTCAAAAAAGATGAAGATAAATCCAGCAATCAGTGCATATTTCATTGGCTGCACAAACAGCAAGCCAAGATCTCCTTGGTTCCTTTTTCACTTGTTTAGCTAGTTTTAACTTCATCTTTTTGAGTTAAGGTAGGCTGATCCAAAGGTAATCTTAAAGTTCTTTTGGGCATATGTTATTCTAACATGCTTGCTGGTTTTTAGCAGGTATAACAGAAAAGAAAAGAAGATGTTGTTCAAAAGTGGCCTCAGGAGCATTCAAATCCCCCCCTAGGGGTCTCCCCTTTCACTAAAATTTAAAAAATTTGCAAAGTTGTAAGATCTTGGTTTCATCCCGTATAAGGACCAAGAGGTTTCTAATATTTCAGTTTGTTGATATTGTAACCAATAATAATAAAGAAAATATTTTTTGAGTAGGCTCTTTCGAGCCTGCTCCCCATCCCCCATGGGGGGATTTGCGTCTGTGTCTTTTTTTTGCAATATAGCGTAGTTCTAATATGCAGGGTAGTATACTTTGATTTATTATCAATTCCATATTCCATATCTAAGGTTTCAAATTAATTTCAGCCCCAGAGACTCTATTTCAGCCCACATATTCCTTGCGGGTAGCCGTGAAGGTTTAGTTTTGGACATACTCCAAAGTACTCTAGGGTATATCTGGAGTCCCCCCTTTGCCTAATTTTAATCAACTCAAACTTCAATTTTAACTTAAAACATACCAAGAGGCAATCGCAAAACACTCACTCCAAGCACGCGCAAGTAAATTGTTTCTATTTTTTTACTCCTTTCTAAGGCACTGGTTATTTTCTTGTTTTATATATATATATATATTGTGTCTCAACATTGTGCTTTCGTGTGTTCATCTTTTGTATCTTGCCATCTTTGATCATCTATAGTTAAATTGCAAACTCCTAAGTAACTCAATCAGTTTAACATCACAACACTAAGTAATTATCCTTAGTAACTTAATAGGGTCTACCCCCCTTGGCTCCGTTAGGAGTTGAGCCTAAACGGAGGAGTCAAGAACAAGGTGACAACCTTGACTCGAGACTTGCCCCCAAGGACACACCGAGTGGCTTGAAGATTTCTGCCACGTGACCCAGGTGTGTGAAAGGCAGCAACAGAGTGCTCTTGACTTTGTCTTATGACAGAAGTTCAAGAGACTTTAATTAATCTATATGCTTGATGCAAGGATAATGCAGTGGGAATGCTCTCCGACAGAGAGTGCTCTTGACTTGGATTATTGCAAGTTCAAGAGACTTTGGTTCTTTTTATAAGACAATTAGCTTGTAAATTGAAACCACATGATAGCTCAACAAATTGTAAAACAACGAAACAATGTCATAGCAAAAATGATAAACTACTTGCAAATATAATAAATGAGAAACTAGTGTTCTACAACTACAAGAAACTAATCTAGCAAAGAGAAGTCAAAAATGACTTCAAGACACACTGTCCCCGAAATTTCCAGCTAGCTAGTCATACACAGGGAGACAATGGGGAAAGAGAGGTAGCACGCAATGTCAATGTGGCACTTGGGATGAAATCCCAAGGTACTTCTCAAGTCAAGATTAAAACAATAAAAAGTTCCAAGTATAGAATTAAACTACTCTAAGCATGCAAAGTAAATCTAGCCTAAGAGCACAAGACACTCTTCCCCAAATGGGGAAGAAAAAACCAAAAGATGGGAGGCCTTATCCCACTTTGCCCTTTTATTAAGATAGTACAATATTTAGGATTTTCAACCTTGGAGAAAGAAAAAGAACTTGGAAAGACAAATGGAACAAGCCTTAATGGTTGTTTTACAAAAGGAGAGTAATTTGGAAAATTTGTTTTCTTTAGTTCAAATCCCAAGTATTTGGATCTTCTTGGTTTGGTACTTAGTTTCTACTCTTCTCTTCAGTTTTTGTTCTTCTTTGGCTCAATCTTCAAGTCCTTCTCTTAGGATTGTTTCTCTTCATACCTGCACACAACACAAATCAACTCAAAGCACCCATCAACTGTTAATTAAACCAAATCAAATATAAACTACTTCTAAGTAAGAGATCTACAAAAATAAAACTAAGTGCAAGATCTAATCTATGATATGAAAAAATAAACAAACTAAGCTTAACAAGTAAAGATCTAACTACTCTACTCTAAACACTAGATAAGGAACCAAGCCTAAACTGAGCAAAAAGGGGAGGAGAAACAACGGAAGAGGAGATAGGAGAAGAAGGCAAAGTAGAGGAGCGAAAGCAAGTGGGAGAAAAAATATGAGGTAGGGCGAGAGTAGATGAGAGCTGGTAGATGAAAGTCGAGAGCAAGGAAGAAAGGGCTAGCAAGCAAGAAATCGAGAAGGTCAAGGAGCAAACAAGAGAACTGGAAGCAGGAAGTTCATAGATCCGAGTAACCAAATGTGTTTTTTGAAACTGTGTTGATGGAGGGAAGGAGAAGCTCTGACAGCTATGTCTCTTTCTTGGATTGGGAAGTGCTTAGAAAGACCTGCAAGATGAAGGAGTTAGATGGAAAAAATCATTGGTTCATGAAGAAGAGCTTGATCTCAAGCTTGTTCTTCACCCTTAATGATCCCTGCAAAACCCTTACAAACAATATCAAATCCAAACAAAATACTCATAAACTAGATTGTTAACCCTTCTATAGTATATAATGAATAATGATTTAATAATTGAAAAAGCAAGGTGAGAGAGATATCACCAAAGACAATGTGAATCCACAACTCCAAAAACTCATGCATGGACCTCCAAAGTCACAACTTTATTCCAACTTCAAACAAATATTACAATAATTTTGACAGTGTTCATGCCCAAAATCTCCATGAGAAACGAAGGAGGCAATGCCATCCTTTTATAACAAAACTAACACAACCTAAAACCTAAAACAAACTCGTCATTGAAAAAATCCAATAGCACAGTAAACAGATCCGATTTCCCAATCAACTCCATGCTTGGAGAGCACGTTGCTTCAGTAGGCTCGAGCTGCAATAAAGGAGAGTGGGGAGTGGCCTCGACCTTGGAAAGGCGCCCCCCATCCCCTCTTGGAAGCATCACCTATCAAATCAAAACCTACCAAGTGTATCCATGTGATCAAAAACAAATCTGCGTGAGCTTCTTTGTGGTAATTACGGCTGAGATGAAGCTTGGTAACTCGTGTGCATTGGGAGCCAAGTCCATGAGGTGGCCACGAATCAAGGTAATCGCCCCACCAAACCATCCACACGTGCTCCAATCTTCAGTTGACGTCACCACCTAACATATCAGCGCAAGCTCCACACTTCACGAATTAAATCGAACCTAAAACACTTCGCATGGTACGGCATAAATCCACGTGAGAGCTAGCTCACGTCATCCCTCATAACTTGAAACCATACAATGTATTGGATTAGGATTATATACGATGGTTTTAATTTATATCTACTACGTGGAGAGGGGTCCATTATATGCTAGGGCAACCGCAACCACCTCATAGGCTTACAACTATACCCACGCTTTCAACTATTCGTGAGCTTTCTTTACGTCACCCTACTCTTATATCTTAACCCAAACTTCAAATTTAAATCAAAGTTTCATTTCATACCATGTGGAAGAGGGTCATAAGTTACTTGGACCCACATGCCAAATCATCCCCACCACTTAAAAATCAATTTTGACTTTTTAATATTTGGACTTCAATGCAAAAATGTCCAATTTTAGCATTAAAATGCCATTCTGAAGCTCTTTTAGCCAAATACTACCTCACGGGATGCTCTGGCTACTCAACTGATGGTGAAAGTGGCCCTAGGTAAAGATGTTGCTCCGGGCTTGAAAATGAGCCCAACCATGCCGAAAACGAACTCCGGATCATATTTTTTTACATTTTCAAAATTCTCATTTAAACCATTAAAAAATGGCTTAAAAAACGGAGAAAATGATTTTTCTCGGAATCAGACGAAACTCTAGGGGGACCTAGTACATGTTCATACGACTCAATCAGAATGTCTAACATGATGAAAAACACTGACACGAAGGCTCTAATAACCTCCCAAGGCCGAAACATCAAGACAACTACCCCAACTTTGGAGGAGCAAGTGAAAAACTCAAAAATTATTGGTCGTTTGTTCAACAGCCAATAATAACCAAGGGAAAAAACACTCTGGGCTAGTCGGCTTGATGCCCAAGTCCGGGAAGCCGAGCCTTTTATAAAAACTTAAATGCTAGGACATTTTTTACAATTTCCCCATAGAGGGTATGAACATGTATTTTACAAAAAATAAAAACTTCATCCAAACACTGGCTAGCTCTGGAACACACTGAACTTTTGAACTCTAGAGATGAGCATTCATCATGCTCGATAACTGGCGGCTCAATAGGAAGTTCAACTATTGTACAAAATAGTTGGTAACAGGGTCCTTATGTATTTTTTACTTTTACCTTTAGCCTTCTTCAAGTGCCATGAGGTCAAAACAAGCGGTCATAGGGGTCCTTCATCCCCACTCAAAGTACATCATCATAAATAGAGAGAATTACTAATGCTTTTATCTCACACTCCTTGTGTCACCAAGATTGGGTACTAGGTGTCTTAACCAAGGGTAGCTAAGCCTTGGAGAAGATCACAAAGCCCACAAATCGAAGGTAGGAGTGTCCCACATGCCCAAACCCGGTCTAGGACTTATAGTGATGTCCTGGTCAAACACTTGGTAACTGACCAAGCGCCTCCATTCTCCCAGAGAATGGCCCTCAGCCCTTAGGCTGAGTCCCCCAGTTCTAGACTGGTTCATCTTCCTGGTAACTGACCAGGTGCCTCCATTCAAAGAATGGCCACTCAGCTCTAGGTTGAGTTCCCCCAGTGCTTGACTAGTTCCACATCCCGGTCCTTGACCAGATGTCCCCATTCAACAGAATGGCTACTCAACTCAAGGTTGAGTTCCCCCAGTGTTGGACTGGTTCCACATCCTGGTCCTTGACCAGATGTCCCCATTCAACATAATGGCTACTCAACCAAAGGTTGAGTTCCCCCAGTGCTGGACTGGTTCCACATCCTGGTCCTTGACCAGATGTCCCCATTCTTCTAAGAGAATAGCTCTCGATGCTACTTAGGAAAAATCAACACCATAGTGTATGAAAGGTGGGTCCTAGAGTAAAGAGTATGCTTTGAGTATTAAAACGAGCATCCCCACGCGAAATTCTACATCCGGATCAAGTTTTTATGCAATTTACAAGTTTTTTAATTAAACCATCAAAAATGGCTTAAAACGGATTAAAAAAACTCTCGGAAATGAACAAAAATCTAGGGGGACCTAGCACATGTCCATACGACTCAATACCGATGCCTAGCATGCTCATATACAACGACATGTGAACTTTAATAACCTCCTCCTAAGGCCCAACCACCAAGACGACCATTCCAGCTTTGGAGGAGCAGTGAAAAACTCAAAAATTATACATCGCTTATTCAGCATTGCATAAATGACAAGGGAAAAAACATGTTGGAATGATCGGATTGACGTCTAAGTCTTAGGAAGCCAAGTCCCTCACAAAAGTTTGCCATGCCAGTACATTTATTACAATTTCTCCAAGGGGGTATGAACATGTGGTACAAAAAATAAAAAGGCCAAGAAGGCCTGATGGACCTCCGAACTCCGAGTTTGAACAAGTGTTTGTTCATCTTTGGCGGCTCACTGAAAGTCCAACTAGATGCAACCTAGTCGGTAACAAGTAGCACTTAGCATCGCAAAGGCCGAGTGTAACAGCTCAAGAAGCAGTATGGCTTCGAAAACTCCTTGCTGGATTATTTGGTCAGAATCCAGGACCAACTGTGACAACCAAAGTTGTATACAGATGTCAGTGAATCTCGTATTTCATGATAAGACGAAGCATATAGAGATTCGATATCACTACATTCATGATATGGTGCTAAAAGGTGCAGTTGAGCTACAACATGTTCCACAAATGACCAAATTGTAGATATTCTTACCAAGCCTCTTCTCAAGACAAAGTTTGAATACTTTCGCAGAAGACTTGGAGTAGAAGAAAATGCATCCCTCGTGGAGAGGGAAATTCAAGACTAGTATCTATGATGTTGGTGCCTCTACTTGTTCAGAATCTCATCTTGGTATGGGAGAAATCCCATTGGCATTATGAGAAGGACATGTAACAGATGGTCGTGTACACTAATGACCACTGTGTGTTCTAATTCTCAATCTGGTGTTCTTTGGGGAATTCCCACCAGCTCTTGAGATGAACTGATAATAGACAGTCGTGTACATTAGTGGCCTCTGCTCGTCCTGGTTCTCAACCTGGTATGGGAGAAATCCCATCGGCATCTTGAGACGGGCAGGACATAGACGATCATGTGCACTGGTGACCACTATACGTTATGATTCTCAATCTAGTGTTCTTTGGAGTATTCCCCCCAGCTCTTGAGATGAACTAGTAGTAGATGGTCGTGTACATTGGTGAACTCTATTGGTCCTGGTTCATAACCTTGTGTTTTTGGAGAGTTCCCACCAACAATGGTTCTTAACTTGGTGTAGGAGAATTCCCACCAGCACTTGAGATGAACTAATAGTAGATGGCCGTGTGAAGCATGTTCTGGTTCTCAAGTAGAGACGAACTTATAACAGATAAGATGTCAATTGTTGTACTCTCTGACAGACTGTGTAGAGTTGCAGAGCTGATAGATCTACCAACGGACTGAGTGGATCAAATTTTTTATGACAACTCTCGACGGATAGAGACAGCATTGACAACCTTCAGTATGTATCTAAGTAGCATGGGTACCCGTACCTAGGGGTCGGGGAAGTGTACCAATACCGGGTACCCGTACCGCCGTAGCCGGTACAGAAACAAGTACTCCTGGAAGTACCCAAGAAGTACCCAATACCTTGCCCAAGCACCCGGTACTTTGCACTATCCAATCGAGTACTGGTACTCCAAAAAATGCAAAGTACCCTGATTTTGGGTACTTCTAAGGTACTCCGGTACTCCAAAAAAGGCAAAGTACCCTGATTTTGGGTACTTCCAGCCCATAAATCTCAGCTTGCAAACATCAAAATCCTTTTTTTTAAAGTTTTGAAGTGAAGAGGGGCAAGGGTATGGTGGGGGCCTCTCCCAAAGCCTTAAAGCTTACTAAGAGCTCAAGCCTCAACCATTTTCTTTTATTATTGGTAGTTGCGTTAAAGTTTGGAAGCCATGGGTTGCATTGATGATCTCAGTTAAATGATGAGTCCTTATGATTTATCATTTAAGAAATAGTAATAGCCCATTTAAACAAGAAACAGAGTATACTTCAGCTTCCATTATAGCTGACCAATAGCTGGCTTGTGTTTGGCACAGTAGTGTGTGGTTGATTGGCATATTGCACATCAACATATAGTTTTGTTTTAGGATCAACATATTTACTTCGAGTAAAACTCGTGGTATTTACCATGCAGACCCATTTGGAATCCCATTGATTACCACATTTGTGCTTACCACAACCCTCTCGTTTGTTTTATAGACTTATATGCATTTTGTATCACCGATCTAGGCCTGAATGCTTGTGATATTGAGTCCTTTGTGGTAGTTGTTCCATCTTCATCTACTTAATATGGAGTGAATAGCAACTAATTTCTTAGCTTTGAATTGGGGCAGGACAGTAAGTCATTTGGTATTGAAGGTTACCATAAGAGTTCATTCTTTCAAAACACTATAAATGCATCTTAGTATTACTTGCTTTTCCATGCTTATGTGCAAGTAAGTTGAAAGTTGAAATTCAAACACCGTAAGACGAAATTCATACTTATAAAAATTATGTTTTATCTCAGATTCTCATGCTATTTAGTACTTTCCAGATTTACTTTGTGACTATCATATGCTTAAAGCACTCAAATGTTATATTTTGAGGATGATCATACTGCTCCCTATTAAAATAGTTCATTGATTTGTCCATAACAACAATCTATTAAGAAAGCATTTCAGATCTGTTTTGGTCATAACCACAGTATATTTAAGAAAGTATTGTAGTTTACTATTTACTTGTTGACCAAATAACATTGAACAATGAAAACTTAATAATAAATAGTAAATACTAATATATAATATTATTTATAAACTTGAAAATTATATATATATATATATATTAACTACAGTACCTCGACGTACCCAAGTACCCTATTTCAAAAAGTGGTGTACCTATACCAATGCCCGTCCCAGTACCCAACTACCCTGGCAACCTAAGTATGTATAGAGATGATCGATACAGATGAGGTTTACAGAAAAGACCCAGATGTTTGTGATGGTAATGATGACCTTATCTGAAGAATACCTTCCTTGTTGAGAGGGAGTGTTGGAATTTGTGTAACTTCAAAAGTTATTCTTATTGTACTTGTATTGTATTTCCTTGTACCTCCTATGAGAGATTATACTGATGTAATTACTCAGGTAAACCCTAGAAAGAATCAATGTAAACCCTGGGGAAAGAATACACAAGAAAAGAATAAAAATAAAATTAATTTGTATTTCCCCAAGGTAGGTCGGCCCCAGTCAAACTGTCAAGCCGGCCCCAGTAATTTTTCACTTAGAAAATCAATATAAATAAGAGGCGCCCCTCATTCATTCATTCACTCACAGCAAGTTGCTCCAGCAGGAAAGGTGCGCTACTGCAGTCAAGGAGACTGTTTTCTGGGATTGTATCTTAGAGAGACATTTTCTCTCTCTCTTTCTTCTTCTCTCTGCACTTTGGAGCCATCATTTCTATACGAAGGTTTGCTGGGTTTTCCCTGATTGGGTTTCCCAAGATAAATTCTTGTGTTCTTTGTTTCTGTGCTTTGTCTTTCTTCTAACCAGCGTAGATTCAAATCCTAGGCTCTATCAAGCGCCGAGAGGGATCAAATCTCTTCGTAGGTATCCATTGATTTGATTCAAACCAAAAGACACATCTTTTTATTTAAGGTCCACATATAATATTTTATTATTAATATTTAATATTATTTATGGCCCACATATAATATTTTTTATTATTTTTTATTTTGTTATGAACTAACATTACAACATTTCCCCATACATGGTTTTAAAACCATATGCAAGGCCCTCCTACAACCATGGGTTGTTTAGGAGGCCTTGCACATGGTCTTAAAACCATTTGCAAGGCCCTCCTAAACCATGTACAATAAAACTATGGGTTGTTTAGGAGGCCTTGCACATGGTTACATGGTTTTAAAACCATGTGCAAGGCCCTCCTAAACCATGTACAATAAAACGATGGGTTGTTTAGAAGACCTTGCACATGGTTTTAAAACCATAAACCATGTGCACATGGTTTTAAAACCATGTGCACATGGTTCATGGTTTTAAAACCATGTGCAAGGCCAACATTTTTTATTATTTTGTTAAGTAAAAACATTACAACATCTCCCCCATATTGTGTTTTTTTCCTCACCCATATTTTTTTACGGATAATTAAATTTTTACTTTTTTATTGTTTTGTTAGGTAGGAAGATTACATCTCCTCCATATTAGTTTTTTTTCTGACCGATATTTATTTTGGCCTATAATTAAAAAAATTATTTTTTATTAATAAAAATAACGTCACGTAACGTTACATAACGTTACAAGATATCCCCCATACTGGGCTGTAGAGCGCCTCCCGGCGCAAAGATCCTATTTTTTATTTTCAATTAAGTTATACTGCTATGATCTTGTAAAAACTAACACATAAATGGCACCCCCTCTCATCGGTTCTTAATCGCAAGGTGGGATTTGTCAGATCTTGAGGTCCATTGGGTTCATCGATAAAAAAATGTTTAATCGGTGAGGCTTTCCTATGAGCTGCAAGTGTTTGCATGGTTGTTTATCTATCAGAGGATCCTCTCCAAAGCCAAGCTGGCCAAGTTGGTCTGTCGGATGGACTGTGCCCCGGGTGTCCACTGTCAAAGGTCTGAGATGGTCAAGTATATTTTTTGAGACCATAGAACTGCCAGACGGTGTTTGAAGTTTGTGGGGGATCAGCATCTTGGTTTGTTCAGAACATACTCTATTGGAAGGCTACATTGTTTGGAGACTGCCATTCCCTTGTTCAAAAGTCTTTCACTGGTTTGCAGCATTGCCTGTTGATTTCTGCTCTATTTGTTAGTTGGAAGTTCAAGTGCAAGTATGTATTGATCATGAAGTTATCTCTGTTGTGCTTTTGTTTCTCTGTTTTATGACCAGGTATGCCATCAATTTTTAGCTTAAGGGGCTTTGTTAATTAAGGATGCCAAGAAGTTGGATCCTCCTGTATGTCCTGATTTTATTTCTGCTTTAGTTAGTGTTCTGAAGAGGTTATGGTAGGCATCGTATATACCCTTCCACTTTCTAGCTCATTGTTTGTAAATATGTTTATGTGAATATAAGTACTTTTCAAAAAAATAAAAATTACTGTATACAATATTTTGTGAGATAAATAGTGAATAGCGTACCTGTAATGAAACAGAAGCATCGAATGGAGCATAGGCACGAGCCTTCAGGCCTAGTGATGTGCTTCTTTCTGCTGCTAGATCATTGGCAGAATTAACTAATTCTGGAAATACTGCTTCTAACCAAGCAACAGCAAGACTGGCATTGCTTGCAGCCTTCGAACCAATAGAATTAGACTGTAGGCCCGACAGATAAGCATCTTTATACATTTCTTCAATGGTTGCACTGTTGTAGATACTGTGCAAAGACACAAACCAGATGAGTTGATATATGTTTGATTTACACAGGTTGAACAGTCCCATAAGGTTGCTTATATTTTTCAAATTTCAAAGATACTGTAGAATTCCATCAAAATAGCCATTCCCCTACTTTTACAGGACTACAAAAAGGCATCAAAATAGCCATCCCCTACTTTTACAGGACTACTGAAACAAGTTACATAAACCATGAGGAGCAGATTCAATATCCATTTAAATGAATAGCTTGTTGGCCTTATGCATTCAAAGTTTGTGTATGACTACGAAACATACCTTCCAAAGGGAACTACTGGACAAAGAGCATAAACGGAGCAATTGCTAAAAAGAACAAATACCTGAAATGGAAAACAAAGCACTATGAGCCCTAGCAGATATGCTTCTTAGCCTTTAAAGGATTCAGAAAAAATAAACCTAATATAAGGTAAAATTTCAAAAATATTCATAAAAATGTCCTTTAGAACAAAAAGGAGAAGGTAAAATTAAGGTGAAATACCAAAACTAATGGTAAATTATAAAATACTTTATAACTATTATTTCTAGATTGAAGGAAAAGGACAGCAGTTTCCTGTTTCAAATGTCAAATCATAATTTGAGAAAAGAAATGCCACAGTTTTTAAATTAACATCTTGCGAAAAAAGAATGTGAATAGGATCAAATCAAAGCTGTCACTGATACAGTAATAATTAAAGAACACTGAACAGCAGCATCCCAGTCTCCTACAGCTTTCAGGGAACAATGTGCAATGAAGTAAAAACATAACCAGAACACATTGCAAATTCTAATAGTCACTGATTAAAATCTGTAAAGTTTATCATAATTTCGTACTTTTGCAATAGAAAGACCAATGTACTCTATATCATTATATTAAACAAATAGGAGACAAAATCAGCATCACTTTTTAGTAAGCCTGAAATTCATCTACAAAACCTAATTCCAAAATAGTGGAGTTTGTATAAGGCATACACTAACAATTTATAGGCATAAAATTCACAAAATAATTCATAGGGACTTCCACCCATCCAAAAGGATAGTATTCACCCACAAAATATCAAAAAATGGTAATGTAGGAGCAGCTAACAACAAGCTGAGTGCCCCTCATCCATTTTTTATCATTTTATGCAGACGCCTCTACTACTCTTGGTTCATGTTGACTGTCAAAATCATAGAGATCTGAACTGTTTGCAGGTCATCAATTTGAAAATTGACCTTTTTCTCTAAATCCATCTGCCTTTGTGCCAAGGATTCCTTCACTTCACTAATCACTGCAATGGGCGTCATAACAGCCCTGGATGACACTCTCCTCATTAAGCTTCTCTGCAATTCCATCCAAGTCTTATTCACAAGCTTTCAACTGCTCCTCACATCCTTCCCTTACCTTTCCTAATTACAGGTAAATCTAAGAAAGCCTTTTCCACACTCCCTTAAGGTCACCTTCCCCATATAAACTCAATGAAAAGTGAATAGACAAAGCAAAAGCAAACTTCAATTGCACCAAAGTTGAGCTTTTTATTTACTGCAATCATCCTTGAATAGAGGATGGGACAAAAGTCCAGCATATTTTAAATTGGGAGAAGGGACTGTCAATGGATCCCTCCAATCATTCTCCACCATACTACTGCTCAAACAACTGCCCACTGAAGATTCTTGAAATTCAAGCACTGTCCCTTCCCATAGATTCACTGCCTACATTGCCAAAGGATCCGCTTTTTGCTTCCACTGTTGATTTTTGTACCTAAGAAAGTGTTTCCCTAGGTGACTTTAGCCTTAGTCACTTAAAAGGGGAAAATAAAGTGACCCTTGCATTAAATGACTTGAGATGAGCATTTAATTAGACTTTAGAGAATAAAGTCACTTTTTAGAAAATTTTAGTGAGGTGAGTGAATTTAATTTTTAAATGAGATTTAATGAGCATTTAATCTCATCCACTCATCTCATCTAATCTTCACCGTTGGATTAGATGAACCCTAGGGTTCTCACCAAAAAGGCAAGGAAAGGCATTTTCACTCACTTTTGCAGATTGAAGTGAAGGAGAGAGTTGAGAGCAAGGAAAGTCTTTTTTCTGAGAGAGAAAAATTTGCAGCATGCAAATCGAGGAAGATAGCAGCAAAATCAGGGCACGGATTTTGAGGAGCTCTGCTGGCACGAATTTCAAGACAGCAGCATTAAATAGCTGCATGTCCATACAGGCTGTACTGTACGGTTCCGTAAAACACAGAAATTGAGGAAGAAGGTACAACACAAATTTCGAGGTGAGTTTTCAGCACAGATGTCGAGGAGGTTTTCTGGGCACGAATACCGAGACATACCAGCAGGCACAAATCCCGATGCATTTATTGCAGGCACAGTTTTCGAGACAGTCCGTACCGCAAGCTGCAGTGCAATCCGTACATTCACACGTTTTTCGAGGCAGCTTCGGCAAAATTTCTGAGTCTGATTTTTTACTGTTTGGCACAGAAAACAAGACAGAAATTTTCTCTTCCGGGTTGAGATAAGTTGGTCTGAAAATTTCTGAGTTTTACTATAAAACTTTCCTGAAAAATCAAAATCTCTCTCTCCTAACAGGGTTTCCCCTTATGGGTTTTTCTTGCGCAAGTTTGCCAAAAATTCCTGAGTTTGAAATTTCATGGAGTGCATTTAATATTTTATTTTCTGTCATTAAAGTTGAGTTACAGCAGTGTTTTTATCAGTCTGAAATTTTGTGCAATTTTCCAGCCTTATTTATTTTTGGGTTGGGCATTAAACACAGATAAATTTTTGACATTTAAACCGGTGGCTGAAACTGAGAAAAACTTTCATGGTATCAAAGCAAGGTTGGGCAGAAAATTAAATTTTTGCAGACAGAAAGTAATTTCCAGAACTCAGAAATTTTCTTTTGACAGTGAGCAGCCTTAGTTGAAACTTGAACTTTGAGAAATATGACTTCCACTGGACTTAGAATGGAGGATAGGCTTGATGGGGATGGGAATTTTATTTCGTGGAAAGCTAGGATCATGTTGATATTGGAGGAGAATTGAGTTGTGGGATGAGATGGTTCATAACACTACAGCAGCCCCTATTGTTGTTCCCCCTACCACTGTTGCAGCAGCCCTTACTGCCTTCAACAAGAAGGACATAAAAGCTAGAAGGATAATTCTAGATGCAGTTATAGACCATGTGATTCCTCACATCCTGAGTAAAACCCGTGGATTTCAGATGTGGTATTCTTTGACCGGATTGTTTCACAGCTCAAACGAGAATAGGAAGATGGTTTTGAGGGAGAAGCTGGAGAGTATAAAAATGGTCAAAGGGGAGGTTGTGATATCTTACCTTACTAGGATCTCTCATGTGAGGGATGAGTTTGCAGCAGTTGGGGAGGTTGTTCCTAATGCAGAGCTAGTGCAGACAGATTTGAATGGGGTTTCAAGGCCTTGGGCTGTGTTTGTGGAGGCTTTGGTGGCTAGGGAGAACTTACATACATGGGACAGGATATGTGATGATTTTGTTCAGGAGGAGACTCGGAGGGGTCTTTTGCAGGGCAGTGCTTCTACTAATAAGGAGAATGAGGAGGATGTGGCTTTGACAACGAAGGGGAAGAAGAAGTTCAAGAAGGGTCCCAAGAAGGGTGGGGCCAAGCAGCAGGATGGGCAAAAGAAGGATATGAGCACTGTAAAGTGCTTTGCTTGTCAGCAGATGGGGCACTATGTTGGGCAGTGTCCAAACAAGAAGAAGAAGAAGCAGCTGCAGACAGCAGCTTCGGCGGAGATTGAAGATTTTGCAGCTAGATTTCAGAGAGAGTTTTCTTTGTGCACTGGACATGTTGATAGAGAGAGAGGATCTATCATCACCAGTGCGGATGTTGATAGTGAGACGGAGTTTTCCTTGTTGACAGACCATTCCTACAGTGCATCTACTTCCAGCACATGGTATATTGATAGTGGAGCTTCGAGCCAAATGACAGGTGCTCGAGAGATGTTCTCTGAGCTTTCACAGGCAGAGACTAATGTGGAGGTAGTGTTGGGAGATGATTTTGCAGTCAGAGCAGTTAGGCGTGGAACCATTACCTTTCAGAGGCAGTCCATGAATCCCATGGTTTTGAGAGATGTACTATATGTACCTGGACTGAAAAAGAATTTGGTTTCAGTTTCCATGATTGAGGATCGGGGTCTTAGGGTGTCCTTCCTAGATGGACATGTGCGTGTATTTCCCAAGACCGCAGGACCATCTACTTCATTTGCCATTGGAGTTAGATGTGGGAAACTATACAAGCTCTTATTTCAGCCTCAGCATGCCTTAGCACATAGCAGCAACAGCTAGCTTTGTGAGTTGTGGCATTGGAGGATGGCTCACTTACATCATCTAGCTTTGAGCTTATTGAGACATATGGTTACAGGTTTGCCAGAGTTCAGCACAGAGCAAAGTGATGTTTACAGGGGGTGTACTTTGGGAAAGTACACCAAGACTGCTTTTCCTAGCAGTGATAGCAGGTCAGCAGAGATTCTTGACTTGATACATTCAGATGTGTGTGGACCTATGGCATCTGTTTCTCTGAGAGGATATGAGTACTATGTGACATTCATCAATGATCATTCCAGGAAGCTCTGGATCTACTTCCTGAAGAGCAAGAAATCTGAGGAGGTATTGCAGAGGTTTCAATAGTTCAAAGCTCTTGTGAGTATATCTCCAAGGAGTTTGATGGATATTGTAGACATGAGGGCATCAAGAGGCAGTTGACAGTTCCATACACTCCAGAGCAGAATGGAGTGGCAAAAAGGAAGAACAGGTCTATTGTTGGAGCAACCAGAGCTATGTTACATGATCAGTCACTTCCTTTCTTCGTTTGGGCAGAGGCATGCAGTACAGTTGTTTATCTTTAGAACAGGAGTCCCCATCGTGTCGTGGGGAACATGACACCTGAGGAGTGTTTCACAGATAAGAAGCCTGAGGTTAGCCATTTCCGCATATTTAGTAGTTTGACTTACTCTCATGTCCCTTCTGAGAAGAGGACAAAGTTGGAGCCCACCGCAGAGAGGGGCATCTTTGTGGCCTGTGATGAGACTTCGAAGGCCTTCCGTATTTATCTTCCTTCTCATAGGAAAGTTGTTGTGAGGAGGGAAGTGAAGTTTGAGGAGGAGCAGGCCTTCAAGAAGTCTAGAAAGTAAGAACAGGGAGAGCAGGAGGTTCCTGCACCTCAGGTAGTTTCATAGGTACCGTTAGTTCAGCAGATAGGTTCACAGGTTTCCGGAATTACTGGACCACACAATATGGGCACAGGTTCACTAGTTTCAGTGGTTCGGCCAGCAGGATCTTCAGGGACAAGTTTTGGGTCTCAAATTAAAGGTTCACTGTATAGAGCATCCGGATCACAAGGTTCACCAGTTGTTGGTGCTTCAGCTTTTGGTTCATAGGTTACTGGGGTTTCTACCTCTGGTAATTCATCAGATGAGGACAGACCAATGTGGGAGCAACCTTCAGGGAAGAAGAAGCCTAAGTGGCTTCGGGAGACCTTGAAGGAAGCTCAGGAGTTTGGAACACCCAGGGAGCCTGTGAGGGCTATTCAGATGCCAGACAGATTGGGTATGGCATTAGTGGCTAGCCTTCGTGATTCAGAGCCTTCTACTTTTGAGGAGGCCTCCCAGCATCATGTTTGGCGAGATGCCATGATGGATGAGTACCATTCTATCATGAAGAAGGATATTTGGGAGATAGTTCCAAAACTTGAGGGGAAGTCAGTGGTAACTTCTTGATGGCTTTACAAGCTAAAGCATGTTGCGGAGGGTAGTGTGGAGAAGTACAAGGCTCGATTTGTAGCGCAGGAGTTTTCACAGGTTGAGGGAGTGGATTATGATGAGACCTTTGCGTCGGTTGCTCATTATACTTCGATCAGGGCATTGATTTCCATTGCTCCGGAAATGGGTTGGAAGATCCATCAGATGGATGTGAAGACCGCATTTCTCAATGGAATCATACAGGAGGAGGTGTATGTTGAGCAACCTCAGGGCTTTGAGATTCATGAGAGAGTCTCGTGTTTGCAAGCTGAAGAAAGCCTTGTATGCGCTGAAGCAATGGTACTCCAGGATTGACTCTTACTTGCAGCGGATGGGGTTTTAGAAGAGTGAGGCAGATCTTGATCTCTATTTCATCATGGTTGGAGATGATCTGCTCATTCTTCTATTGTATGTGGATGATTTATGATTCATAGGAGGAGAGAGACCCATTGCAACTTGCAAGAAAGATCTTGTTTTAGAGTACAAGATGACCGACATTGGGTTGATGCACTATTTTCTGGGATTGGAGGTTTAGCAGGAGCTTGGACATATTTTCCTAGGACAGGAAAAGTATGCAGTTGATATTCTAAGGAGATTTCGAATGGAGGATTGCAGGTCGATGTCTACACCAATGGTCACCAACTAGAAGAAGCGTCATGCTTCTGAGGAAAAGTTGGTGGATCCTACACTATACCGTCAGCTCATTAGTTCTTTGATGTATCTAGTCAATTCTCGGCCAGATTTGTGTTTTGTGGTGAACACTCTCAGTCAGTTCATGGTTGAGCCTAGGAGAGTGCACTGGGTAGCCGCAAAACATGTAATGAGTTACCTTGCAAGGGCAGTGGAGTATGGTCTGGACTACAGGATGTCGGATGGGATCAGGTTGATTGGCTTCACAGATTCAGATTGGGCAGGCAATGTGGCAGACCGAAAGAGCACTTCCGGATATTGCTTCAGTTTGGGCTCGCCAACAGTGTCATGGTTCAGTCGGAAGCAAAAGTCTGTTGCTTTGAGTTCTGCAGAGGTCGAGTATATGGAATCCAGTCAGACCAGTTGCGAGGCGCTGTGGCTTCGCAAGTTGCTGGTGAATTTATTTGATCAAAAGCCGAGGCCTACGGTGATCTACTGTGACAATCAGAGTTGCATCTAGCCCTCTAAGAATCCAGTATTTCTTGACCGGTCAAAGCATATTGAGATCAGGTATCATTTCATTCGAGATTATGTTCAGAGAGGAGCAGTGACATTGCAGTACATTTCAACTGATGAGCAGGTTGCAGATATTCTGACAAAATATTTGGCGAGGGGCAAGTTTGTCTTCTTCAAAGACAAGTTGGGAGTGGTGTAGAACACCTTCCTCGGTAAGAGGAAGTGTTGATTTTTGTACCTAGGAAAGTGTTTCCCTAGGTGACTTTAGCCTTAGCCACTTAAAAGGGGGAAATAAAGTGACACTTGCATTAAATGACTTGAGATGAGCATTTAATTAGACTTTAGAGAATAAAGTCACTTTTTGGAAAATTTAAGTGAGGTGAGTGAATTTATTTTTTAAATGAGATTCAATGAGCATTAAATCTCATCTACTCATCTCATCTAATCTCCACCGTTAGATTAGATGAACCCTAGGGTTCTCACCAAAAAGACAAGGAAAGGCATTTTCACTCACTTTTGCAGATTGAAGTGAAAAAGAGAGTTGAGAGAGAGGAAAGTTTTTCTGAGAAAGAGAAAATTTGCAGCACACAAATCGAGGAAGATAGCAATAAAATCAGGGCACAGATTTCAAGGAGCTTTGCTGGCATGAATTTCGAGGCAGCAGTATTAAATAGCTGACTGTCCGTACAGGCCATACTGTACGGTTCCATACAGCACAGAAATCGAGGAAGAAGGTACAGCACAAAATTCAAGGTGGGTTTTCAGCACAGATTTCAAGGAGATTTTCTGGGCACAAAGACCGAGACAAACCAGCAGGCACAAATCCTGAGGCATTTATTGCAAGCACGGTTTTCGAGACAGTCCGTACAGCAGGCTGCTGTACAGTCTGTACAGTGCACGTTTTTCGAGGCAGCTTCCGCAAAATTTCTAAGTTTGATTTTTTACTGTCCGGCACGGAAAACAAGACAGATTTTCTCTTCCGGGTTGAGATAAGTTGGTCTGAAAATTTCTGAGTTTTGCTGTAAAAATTTCCTGTGAAATACAAATCTCTCTCCTAACAGGTTTTCCCCTTGTGGGTTTTTCCTGGGCAAGTTTGCCAAAAATTCCTGAGTCTGAAATTTCATGGAGTGCATTTAATATTTTGTTTTCTGTCATTAAAGTTGAGTTACAGCAGTGTTTTTATCACTCTGAAATTTTGTGCAATTTTCCAGCCTTATTTATTTCTGGGTTGGGAATTAAACAGAGATAAATTTTTGACATTTAAACCAGTGGCTGAAACTGAGAAAAACTTTCATCCAGTTTCTTAAAATAGGATGAAAGGACAACTGGTCAAAGTCAAACTGCTTCTCTCAAATCCCAACCCTCCACCATTTTACTAAGTTGCATGAAAATGGATTTAAATCCAGAGAGTCCATTTTGTAAATTTATACGAGAAAGTAGGTGTTTTAGGTCCTTGCACTTTTCCTTTTTTATTTTTCTGTTTATGTTTTTTAATGTATTTTATCAAAAATAATTTGTTTTGGAGGATACACCATCTCGATGTTTCCTGCAAGCCAAAAATAGATCCAGGGAAACAAGGGGAGTAATCATACACCTCCAACTTTGGACCAAGCAACTTCTTAGAATCTTATCCAGTCAACCAAAATGAGAAGCAGAGGGAGGTCTCTAATATCTATACATCCAAATCTAGATTTTGCACTGAAGTTTTTGCAAAGACCACACACACATAATAAAAAAGAGAAACAATCACTCTGAACAAATCCCCAGTAGCAGAAAATCTCCCCATCTCGTACATGTTACACCAAAGTCAATTCAGTCAAGAGGGCTTATCTTTAACACCACCAGCTCAATGTTTCCTGCAAGCCCAAAACAGATCTAGGGAAATAAGGGGAGTGATCATACACCTCCAACTTTGGACCAAGGAACTTCTTAGAGTCTTGTCCAGTCAACCAAAATGAGAAGTAGAGGGAGGTCTCTATTCATCCAAATCTAGATTTTGCACTGAAGTTTTTGCAAAGACCACACACACATGATAAAAAGAGAAACAATCACTCTGAACAAATCCCAAGTAGCAGAAAATCTCCCTATCTCATACATGTTACACCAAGGTCTATTCAGTCGAGAGGGCTTATCTTTAACACCAACCAAAAATTGGTCTTGAAGTTGCTCACTATTGCCCCAGACAGTACAAAACATATCCAAGCATTCTAAGAATCTAAAGTGACTCAAATTGGATGCTGAGCGAGATCAATGGAAAGAAAAGTCATCTGCAAAATGATTCTTGATCACTTTCCCTCCCCAGAATTAGAATACCTCTAATCTAGTGTGGTGCCCTGGCAGCATCAAAAGGGTATCCCAAAGCATCTGCAAGTAGAACATAAAAATACAGTGCAAGAGGGAATCCGTGTTTAATGGATTTATGTGAAGTAATTTTATCCAATAGTACACCATTAACCAAGACAGATCCTGAAGCATTGGAAAAAAGATAATCTACGATGGAAAGGAAGTCTTGAAAAATCCAAGAAAGATAGCATATTTGTGATAAAGGACCAATCCACCCTGTTATATGCTGTATCAAAATTGATTCTCAGCAAAAGAATTCATTGACCAGTTTGCTTAGCCCACTATATTTGGATGGTGATGATTAAAGGTGCTCATTTCATATATGAGGCAAGTTCACTATTTGGATGGTGATGATTGAAGGTGCTCTTTTCATTGCATGTTGAACAAAATAGTCTTCTTGCCTTGTGATTCTATTAATGCAAACAGTCACATTGAATCCTAGCTTGAAAAAGGATCACTTTGAGGCTTTTTCCCTCGCAAAATCTTAAGAAATAAGCCATCCATTTGGAGTATGATTGGCATGCTAATTGCCGGCATTTACACTCTAAACAAATATGATATTGAAGCCCTCTTAAAATCCCTTTGTGACCCCATCTACCCAACCTGGAAATTAGGTACCGGTATTCACAAAACAATCAAAAACCCCTTTAGTTTTCTGTTTCAACAATATGAAAATTACCAGCATAAAAACAGAATTTTGGTTGTAATTTATGTCGTGGAAACCCTCAGTTTACCATCCATAACAGAACGTGATTTTCTGTTTAATAATCTGAAAATTTACAACAATAAAATCAAGACTTCAGATTGCATTTAAAGTCCTGAATGCCTTCATTTTCTCATCTAATTTAGGACTGTATTTCTGGTTATAAAATCTGCAATTTCCAGCTTTAATTTCCATAACCAGAATTGTTTTTGGCCTCGTAATATCACTATTTAGTATTTAATCACACTTTAAAGCCTGTAATAAACCCCATTTAAATCTGGTATTTATTCACTACAACTACACATTAAAACCAAATTTATTCTAGTGTCCATTTACCTTATCCTATCCTATAACATACCTTGGACTGTGTTTCCTGTAGGAATCCCCCCCTTGAACAAGATAGGAGAGATAGCCTAAAGTTATAGTGGATAGTGGGTAACTTATCTAAACTCACCCTCAAGTTCTCACGTGTATGGTTGGGATTTTCACATTGAGTGAGAACTTAAGAGGTAACACACTTCACATTTTGCTTCTTGTAAAAATGGATAGATCACTGAGGTTTTCTATTGATTTTAAAGTTCCTGATAAGATCACTATGAAAAGTCACAAATCACTAGCTCAAATTGATGAGAAAATCAATTACAAGGTGCTAAAACTTCCCTAAGATTGATCTCTAGAGAGGTTATCATCAAGTGCATATCAAGGTTAGAGATGTTGGGAAACCAACAGTTATGCCTAAGATAGGATTGTTTGAATAGAAAGTTATGCCTTTTTGGCTCATGAATGCCCTAGTTAGATTCAGGTGAATGATGAATGATGTCACTCAATCAGTTGAGACTCTCGTGAGAGAGCTCCTCAACAGTTTAAAGTTGGTGACAAACTTTGGCTGTATGTGGACAAAAAAAATATTACTGAAAAGGCTAGCACCTCATCACAAGGTAAAGACTTTATGTTATGCCCTTATAACAAAATTGTTAAACAATTGAAAAAGAGTATTTCAGACAGATCTGCCTTCTCAGTATTCATGAGAGGGGCTAACATATGAATATCCAACCCAGGAGATCACAGGCAGTGCATCTGCAGCAAGTCACACATAATATTCTACCTCTCCTTCAAGAAGATACGCTTTTTAACATGGATTAATTAGACCCAGCTACAATCTACTACTTGGCAAGAAAGTATAATTTCTTTATGAATCTAAGTGGGTTTTACATTAGCAATTGCAATGATATTTTCCAAACTGTTCAGAATCATTGGAGACCAGTGCTCTTAACATTGTAAGGAATTATTAAAGCTTTCTAATATTCGTCCAAAATTTTCATAGTGTTAGTCTTAATTGTGTACTTTTCTAAATATTTGAATTCGAAGATGCTTTTAATAAACTTAATATTGTCTGGAGTACTAGCTATTCATATCAAAATCTAAATAATGGTGTAGAAAGGGGCAGTAAGAGGAAAATGAATAACATTAAATGTTTTTGAAGGTAAAATAGCATTTATTATATGCTGTTGGTTTTACCAATTTAAGGACATCACCAATTTTGTTGAAAATCATTCAGAAATTCTGACTCTGAAGCTCTTGTGGGCTTCGAGAATGGTATCTTCCTATGTTGCAGCATTCATATAATTCTTTCATCCATGGTGCAAAAGTTAAAACCTTATTGCCTCAAGATTTATTGTGATCTTTTTTTCGTTCTTTTTGCCTCATTTATGTGACAATGTAAACTTGGGCTAACCACCCATCATAGTTATAAGTTAGCTTTCACTACAGCAGCAGAAGGTTCTTCACTTTCTGCTAGACACATTTCTGAAAGGGAGTGGTTTAATAGATCCTTAATATAATTATGCCATCACTAGGAAGAAACATATAGTAATGGCAGGAAAAGACAGCTTTATATTTTAAAGACTGTAAGATAAGAAAGATCATTTTATTAATGTCCACAAATGATGAAATGAGTAGGTGAATGGGAATCAAAAGTACAATTCACTAGTCGCATACCGAAGGAGTATCAAAAAGGCATAACTTTGGTTCACTTCTGATATTTGACATAGTTGATCAAAATAATTGCACATTCCCCCTCAAAAGAACAAAATTTTGGAAAGCAGAGGAAAGACAAAAGAAAATTGCCTAATTTGGAAAGGCCCCTCCAACCAAAAGAACATAAAATTGGAAAAACAAAAAGACAAAAGAAATTGGTATACTTACAAAAAGAATTCAAAATTCAAACTCGGGTTTCATAAAACATTTAAACAATCCAGCAGATCCCAAAGGCATGAAATTAACCTCGAAATACTGTTGAAGTCTACCACCTCGAAATACTGTTGAAGTCTACCATACACATCTGCTTGACACAGTTTCATGACTCACTCAAAGACAAGTGAATGTAACTCTGTGGCCTATAGGTCCTATACAATGATAAGCCAACAGATAATTAAATAGTACACAATAACTTTAGACTGCATTTTTCTGAACTCTTTTGGTTTAGAGTCTATAATCATTTTCTCAGATATAAAGCAATTTGCTTTGGACCCTGGTAATAATATCATTTCTCAGCTTCCAAGAAAGAAAGATCAATAAATAGGATTGTCAAAAGCACAGAATGACAAATAACTATCAAACTGTTAAGCACATATGGATAATAGAAAAAAGATATCTTAATGGATCAAAACACATACAGAAAATCTGTCCCATAAATGTTCGCCTCCGAAAGCAAATGCTACAGGACGTATTGCAACAGCACTCATAAAATTATCAAAAGTAGCTGGCTGTAGGTGGTACTCTTGCTCTGGAATCTCCAAATTTGAAGATAAGTCAAACAATCTGCAAAAGTATGTAAAATTATTTTGTTTATTTAGAGAGGTCAGTAACTCTCCATCTAATCTTATTGATAACATATATCAACTGATAAATTCAGACTGGCAGCCCTCCAAAAGAGAGTTTCGGTATCCTTTCAACTTAGCTGCAAGGTTACAAAACTTTATAAGCAATTGAAGCCACATATGAATCTCAAGATTAATGTAGAGTAACGATTCCAATATGCAAAATTGTTTCCAAGTATAACAGATCAATACTTTTGACAGAAACTATCGAATAGTGAAAAGAATAAAGCATACCTTAAAACACAATCTGAAGAAAGAATCCCCAAATGTGTATCACTGTGAGGATGCCATGTTACTTGTAAAATTCGTAAAGTTTTACTGTCATTGGAAAAGTAAATTCTTCTAGAACCAACAGCAATTGCTCTGCAGATGATTATCAGTTTTCATTAGTTTGCATCATGACCAACTTCAAAGCAAATACTATAAACTAATTATACAGAGAAACGCAACATGTCGATTAATATAAGCCTACATAATGATGGACCTTCTAAATCTAGATTTAGAAATAATCAAAGTTCCTTCCATACAGGTCCATTCAAAAGAATAGTTGCTTTGACAAGGAAACACTTTCAAACTTTCAGCTACACAATCATCTGCCAAGCTAATGTCCAGAATCATGATAAACAAGGAAGAACTGTTATCTAATGCTTTTTTAGATTTATTATTAGGAATAATGCTTGATGAATGTATGTAATTAGGCGTGTGAATGAAGCACTAACCCTAGAATATTATGTAGTTATTAATTAATGGTCTGTTACATATCAAAGATGATGTCCTATAATTGATACAATGATTACCCCAATGCTTGGAGAAGCACATGTAGCTATAAACAATTGCCCATGCCCTCCTACAGAATCATCTTGCTTGGTTTTAGAATGCTCCTTCACAGAGATATCTATGGCCAAGAATATACATTTTCAATTGATCGATATTATGATTGTCTAGCATAGTCTTCAATTTTTATTAGAGTAATATTTTACTTAAATTTGCCCCCATAGTGTAAGTCTCACTTATGTTCAATAGTTGGCACTTAACAGTTTTAAGCTTTCAATTCCATGCCCTAAAATTAGCATGTAAAACAAAGGTGCATGGGTGTATGCACCTAGCATCATCCATGTACTTATACTTGAGAACTCCAATGCTGGTCAAAAATAACCAGGATTTGAGATTTACCATTGACAATAGGAAACAAAAACGCAAGGAAGACTAGAATTATTTGATGAATGACCACAAGTCAGAGAGACACTTGAAATTGAAAGGTGACAAAATGCAAAAAGGCATGCACTTGAAGACCTTCGAATGGAGAATGTGAACAATACTTCTCTCCTATTTAAGCAATGGGGGAAAATATTGTGCAAGAAGGGTTTTAGAAATTTTAGTGATTCTTGGAAGTTGTAACAGATTAGGTTTTGAGCAATTTAAAATCCCCAAGGGTAGTTACATGATGTTGTTAAGATAAGATAGATAGCATAATTTTACTAGTGTCCAATGACAGGCCACAATAAGTAGGTCCATGGGACTAAAATAGTACAGCCAAGATTCCAACAATGTACATAGTGGGAGTCCAAAGAGTAGCTCCTGGTGCTATTTATCAACAACAACAAAAGGAGCTAAGTAAAATAGAAAAAGGTATTACAAAATGAATGTAAAAGCAAGAAAATGAAAATGAGATTGACAAACGTATGTCAAGGCGTGCACGAATTTGAAGAAGCAAAAGCATAGGCCAAAAGAGGGACAGAAGAAGGTCCCTCCATCAAGTTGTCAATGGGAGTCTCAAGGCCACATAGAAACTAATGCACAATCGAATAATGTCCTTTGGAGAGAATCTAGGGCCATGGCCTACCTATGTAATCTTGCAAGGAATCATGAAAGGAGCCCTAAAACGAACAGGTCCATCACTCTTAACAACCAAGGCCAGCAAGAAGATCCCTAAATGGAGGATCGGTTGCTTGATCAAGCACAGTGAATAATAATCACCTACATGGAGAGAGTCCAACTCCATGGCCTCCTAGAGTTGATATGTTTGTTGGACCGATGATGTTTGTTTTAAGGTCTAGAATGAGAGCACCACAAGAACCTCGAGCAAGTTGATCGACCTATCCATGAGGGTTTGCAAAGAAATCCCATGCCTCCCTGATATGATATCTAGTGGGGCTTTGGACCTATTGCCGCTTCTTACGAACCTGGGGGTGAACGCAACATAAATCTTCAAGTTGCTTTGTGCATCCTTAAGGGCAAGTCTCGAGTCAGGTGTTGTCACCTGATCTTGACTCCTCCGTTTAGGGTAACTCCTAACAAAGCCAAGGGGGGTAGTCCCTAGAAAAGAGTTGCTAAGGCTCTTATTAGTTATTAGTTGTGGATGAGATTGTTTGTTAGGAGATTTAAGTGATTGACTGAAACAAGATACTGCGATATAAAATTAAGTTCAACAGCATAAAGATATAATATGACTGAAAGCAAATAAGGATATTGCAAGTTTAAACCAGTGCCAAATAGAGTCACAGAATAAAATGCTGCTGAAACTTGTAAATGTTTTGCAGTGTACTTGGTTGGTTTTAATTTATTAAGATGATGAGTGAATTAAAGGAAGGGAACTCCAAATATACCAAATGGTAAGAGTAGACCGTCCGAATCTTTCCAAATGTGGTTTTGCACAAGAACGTATGGGATAGATGGAGTCATAGGGCTGTGTGCAACACTACACCAAACAAGGGTGTAGCTTAACAAGCCCCCATGATCATTTTCGAGTTGTTCCCACTTTCTTTGCAAACTTTGCCCACAAAAGTGCAAACTTCGAAACGCCAGATTTTTGTTATGTTCAAGGGGAAGTTGGTTTTATTAAGGTGAATTGCTTAAATAGATGTGAAAAATTATAAAGTGTGCACTTCCGCTTTTGGTTATCCCTAAGCTCAGGGCGAACCTGCGATGGGAAAGAGCATACATGAAAGGAGCGAATTGTTTATTCCAATTGAGATTGTGAAAACAAAAACAAAGTGTGAGACTAATTACTACAGCCAAGAGTCTCTTTTCCCTTCCGTAATTCAGGAAATCAAGGATGGATTAGTATTCATTTTTTTGTAAATAAGCATTTTATATATTAACACAAGATACAAAAAGTTATAGCGGAAGGATCTCCATTTTCCATGTTTTCAGTTTAGACTATCTGTAATATTGTTTGAAGACAAAACAAACCATTCCTAGAGCCCTTCCCCTGAAGGAGAAAACAGAGCATACAAACTACCTACAATTTTTCCCGTTGAAGCACAGTCGACACCATAGCTCCTACGATTGAGCATAAACAATACCATTTACAACACAAAAAGCCACCATCCCAACCAAAACTTGAGCCTTGCATTCCTTCGCAACCAGTGCATTAACCATACATTCTAAGAAACCGGATTTGTCTTGGAGGCCCCTCGTGTCCCATGGGGATCGAATCGGACACGATTCGATCTAAATTCGTGTTCGATTCGACTTTCAATCGAATCTGTTTTCGGGACACGTTGCAAAAACGAATCGGACGTGAAATGAAAGCATGTCTCGACTGTTGGACACGAATCCCAAAAACAGGACACGTAAAGTGTGGAAAAAGGCATCAAGGTTTGCTTTAAAACAAATTTTTGGCTTTCTTTTTGTCATTTGCAAGGAAGCAATTGGTTGAGAGTGAGTTGTATGTGCAGGTGAAGGAGTTTTGAAGGAGATTTGAAGGCTATCCATTGTTTCTAAGCGATTCCAAGTGCATTCTGGTGGATTTGTGGAGAGGATTGCAAGCTCAACCATCACACAAGAAAAGGAATGTCTCAATCAGCTAGGGCAGGAGGTAGGGTGCAAAGGAAAGGGAGAAATGCACCATCTAGGGCCTCCCCTCCTATTCCACCAAGCACAAGCAATTCTCCTCCTCTGTCAAGTGCTCCATCGGCTGCTAGTGGAGCTCACCCT
>LPNX010593649.1:2308-18622 GCA_001517045.1 Pseudotsuga menziesii | reverse complement strand
GGATGTGACATGGATTGGCAACCTTATTGAGGATGCACACCATATCCGTAACTTTGTACAAAACCACACAAATGCCCTCACCATCTACAAACAGTACACATAACTTTCATTGTTGAAGATTGCAGATACTCGATTTGCTTCCTCATTCATCATGCTCAATAGGTTGAGGGAGGTCAAAACCGCTCTTGGGTCCATGGTGATTTCAGAGTTTTGGGCTTTTTGGAGAAAGACGGATCAAGCTACTTCACAAAAGGTGAAGGACACAGTGTTAGATGATGGTTGGTGGGACACGGTAGATCTTAGCATTAAGATCATGGAGCCAATCATTTCTTTGTTGCGGTTTGCAGACACGGACCAGCCCATCCTAGCAGAGGTTTATGAGTGGTGGGATTCCATGATTGAGTCCATGAGGTCCATTGTCATGGAGAATGAGTGTCCCGAGTATGGGACATCGGCAGAGAACTTATGGACCATTATTCGGGATATTCTTATCTCCAGGTGGGATAAGAATTACACACCTTTGCATTGCTTGGCCCACTCCTTGAACCCCAAGTCCTACACTCAGGAGTGGCTCACTGGTGGATCGAGGGCCTCACACAGAGTCCCTCCTCACATGGATGCAGAGATTGCACATGGGAGGAAGATAGCACTTAGACAGCCATTTCAGGATAGCGACATGCTTGAGGAGGCGGAGGAGGGCTTTGTAGATTTTTCCACTGGCACTGGGAGATTTGGAGGCTATGATGTGCTTAGAGATAGGGGGGGTAAGAAACCCTATGCTTGGTGGGCAACTCATGGGGCAACATCCCCTATTCTACAAAATTTAGCCTTAAGGGTCATCTCTCAAGTTACATCATCCTCTTGTTGTGAGAGGAATTGCAGCACATACAGGAACTTGTACAGTGTGAAGAAGAGCAAGCTTGAGTAATCCAGGGCAAAGTGGATGGTGTATGTGCACTCCAACCTTCGTCTTATTTACAGGAAGAGGGAGGAGTGGGTGAAGGGAAAGACAAAGATGTGGGATGTCTTTCCTGATGATATGGGTTTGGACAGCAATACTGAGTTGGCATTAGCCAACATGGATCTTAATGATCCAATGCTAGAGCCGGTCACTTTTGATGATAGTGATCGTATAGAGGGGTCATCCTCAACAGCAGCAAGATGCAGATCGTCAGATGGGTAGAGAGGAGGAGGGGGAGGAGGATGAGGATCGGGACTGTGGCAGTGATGAGTATGTTAATTCAGGCATGGAGGAGGACTACTAACATATGGGATTCTCCCATCTTGATCCACCCCTTTTTGTATTTACTATTAGTCTATTTGGCATTTGCCAGTGCCCAGTGGCATTCCGACATATATGTATACATTTTGATTTTGATGACTTAATGAGAAATATGGTTCCGACATGCATCTATGTGTCTTGACTCTCATTGTGATTTGTGAATGACAAATGTGTTGTGAATCGTGATTTGTGAATGACAAATGTGTAATCATTAATGTGTTTTTATTCTAATTTCTATTGAATATTTGTAAATGTTCTAGTTTCTAAAGATTTTTGGATCTATATGTCTATATTTTTAAATTTTAATATATTTTTTAAAAATATATATATATATATATATAAAATGTGTCCTGATTCCGGGGGGTCACCGTGTCCATGTCGGACTCTCGTATTTTCGTGTCCCCGTGTCAGGTGACTTAGCATACATTCGAAATCCTCAAAAAAAACAAGATTCCCTAAAGCAGTGCTACTACACCTTGTTCTTCGCAGGTGGAGGAGCCCCCCCTTTGTCGTTCAAGCCGCTAGTGTTCTGAATACCATCACCCATCGCCTCCCCCGAACCAGGGGCGAAGATCCCCATCTGTTGAAGAAAGGGCAATGCAAGAGCATGTCGAACAGCATCGATTTTCATATGCAGGAGGCACATGTCTAAGTATAATTATTTCTACAGGGCCATCGGGACATCATCACCCCCTGTTTCTCCTCAAGCATATTGAGATCAGATATCACTTCATCCAAAACAAGGTCCAAAAGGGAACAGTTAAGCTCCAATATATTTCTACAAATGAGCAGGTTGTAGACATTCTCACCAAGCCTTTGGTGAAAGGGAAGTTTGTCTTCTTCAGAGATAAGCTAGGAGTAGTGGAGAATACCTTCCTCGCTAAGGGTGTTGATGTTTGTAGCTCAAATAGATATTTCCTTGAGTTAGTCTCTTACTTATGGAAATCACCACTAATACCTCTCAAGAACCTTGGAAATTCACCTTATTAATGTGATTAAATACAGTGAATGCCTTTTTATAATTAATTGGGATTAATTTAGAGAAATGCCTAAGTTTGGGGCATTAGTGATTTAATTTAATTTAATGAATCCTAGCCATCGATCTCAAGTGAGTGAGATCTAATATCAACCATCAGAGTTAGGGTTGTGGTTCATCCCAATAGTATAAAAGGAAACCAAGGGGAGAGGAAAAGACACACATCTCACAAAAAGGAAACTCAAGCATTGAGTGGAAAAGAAGAAGAAGAACTTTCTGATTTTCAGTCTCTTGGCCGAGTGAAAGAAAAATAGTAGTATGGGAAGCAGCAAGCAGCTAATTCAATTCAAGACACGATGCAGAAATCTTGTAGGGCAAGCGTACAGACATATCATATAGTCGTACAGACCTGTTGTATGGATCGATACAATTATATAAGCCGTACAAAAATACATATGGATCTAACAGTCGTACGGAGCGTACTGCATGGATCCGTATAGTTGTATGGAGCATACCACATGGATCCGTATAGTCATACGGATCATACAGGCTGTACAAGGAGGCAATACAGGGAAACAATTCAGGGCAGATTTTTGCTAGGTTTTGCTGAGTTTTTCCGAGGAAATTTTGCAGTTGGAGTTTGTCTCAAGAGGGGCAGAATTTGCCAGGTTTGCTGCGTATTTTCTCAGGGCCATTTGCCCAGTAAGGTATTTGCTTCTGCTAGAAATCCTATTAAGTAATCACAATGGTGCAAATAAATCGGTGAGTTGTAATTTAATTTCAGAAAGGAAAAATGACTAGGAATTTGTTTGTCTAGATCTGGGGTTTAAAGAATAAAATTTAACAGTCTTCCTGTGATGAATTGAATATCATCTCTCAAGAAGGCAGGAGTAGTGACATTGCTAGATATAATCTGCCCATTATTATAATAAAATACATATGACGGTATCTTTAGTTGTTACATTTACTTAACCCCATTCCATTTATGGCCAAATGTAACTACATGACCATTAATAAGTACATCTAACTCCTATTCTCAAAAGCATTTACATATAATATTTTTTGGTAACTTCTTATGATCCAAAACCAATGTCTCTCAAGGACATTATAAATGTTTTGTTTCATCCCACGCTTCTTTTCCAAATTACTACAAGAAATGGTAGGAATAACATAGAGAGAACGATTAGGGGTGGCAGGTGCGGGGGGGATCCTTCTGGATCCTAGAGGACATGTTGAACAAACCTTCACATGGGGTCTTGGCTATAGGACCAATAATGAGGCCGAGTGGTTGGCTCTCCTTCAGGGAATGAAAATTCTAGCCAACAAAGACCTCTCCAGGATTGCGATTTTTGGAGATTCTCGACACATCATATATAAAATGATTAATGGATATATCACAGGCTCTATAAAGTGTCGTCGTCTGCATGAAAAAATCACTCCTCTCTTATCTAAGCACTATGAATTCTATCACATCCTTCACACAAACAATGCTGTTGCTGACGCTTTGGCTAATTCGGGGGCCTCCTTACCCCAAGGTCAATTTTGTCTAAATGGCCAAATCCCACATCCCAAACCCATTCCTTAATGAATTCATGGGATGCAAGTTTAGACCCCCATCTCATCAACCTCACTACCAAGGATTTATGTGAAGGTTTTATTGTTTTATGTGAAGGCTCTAAGGATTTATACGAAGGCTCCAAACCTTGTCATTCCACCCCTCCTCTTCTTACTGCCCGTGCCCTCCTTTCAACACTGGCCATAATCCTATGGATTTTCACGAAGGATCTGCTGCCTTAACACGTTGTCCTAATCCTCCCCTCTCTACCGCCGCGTGGCTCCCTCCCTGCACCGACCTTTCCTCGATTCCTGAAGGTTTTAATGCTCATCACCCTTGGTTTAATTGTTCCTGTATCTCGCACACTCCGGGTCTTTTCGTCCTCCCCATTATGTCTTCCCTCCGAAGCCTCCCTCACCCTCATTCTCCTCTTAGCAATGGTGCTCACTCTGTTCGCTATGTGATTTCTCTGGAGAAGGTTCTGCTGGATGTTATTTCAAGGGTTGACGAGGGCATTTTGCAGGAAATCTCGTGGGAAACTCTGCCTCTCACCAGGGTCTTTATAAAAGAAAGGCTGGCCCTCGCTGCTTTCTTCACTTGTTTATGCTCTACGCACGCTGGGGTCTCTTTGTGGTTCTCAAATTCAGGTTCTAGGCTCAGCCTCTCCATTGACGACCAGTCCTTTATAGGAGGCAATAATTCGATTTTGGGTTGCAATTGTTCAGGGTGGAAAGAAGGTGCGGTCGACACTCTCTCCTGTCGAAACAAGAAAGACCGTGACTCCCTCCTGCAGGAACTCGACACTCTTAAATCGGTTCTCGGTGGTCTCTCTGTCAACGAGCAGGCTCAAGAGTTTGCCAGTGCAGTTCGGGCTCTTCACTACAATTTCTCCAGAATAGCAATTTCTTTTGGACAAGGCAGAATGGATCAGGCAAACAAGAATGCTGGGTTAGCAGACTTGAACAAAAATCTCAGGCGTTTGTATGAAATGATGGCCATCGGCATTATGGACAACAAGGAAATTGCCCAAGAGGTTAAAAATATGGGGGAAGTGGTTAGCTACACCTCATATCAGATAAGTAATCATGACTCCAGGATTAATGATACTGAAAACAACCTCAAGGAAATCATGGGCAAGGTGGACAAAATCCAAGAAGACCTCCAGCGTTTGGTTAGCATGAATCAAGGCAGTAAGGCTTTTGAAACTCCAGCAGCTGCAGCTCACCCCATGGAGGAGGAATCAGTTGTGCAGCCCATGAAGCACCCAAGCAATCCTTAGTGGTTTAATATTTTCATGTTTTTTTGTCTGTTTCTTAGTCAGCAGTTTATAAGGGTATACACTACCCCAGGCATTAGAAGTTATGTAAAAACTCTGTGTGGAGCTCTTTGATCATCTTTTTGGACCAGTTTTGTTTTCTCCTTTTTTGAACTACAAGAACTCTCAGTATCTGCCTATTTTCTGTAATGTATGGCTGTGCACAGCCTGTTTTATATAAAACCTTTTAAAGTTTCTGTTAAAAAAAAAATCATAGAGAAAACGATTGCAAAATTTTCAATAGAACATAGAAAGGAAACCTAGACAAACCCAATGAATATACCTGCAGAGACCGTCATCAGCGGTAGATGCTATTCGGTCATTCAAATACAGAACCATTACGTTTCCATCACTAGCAAGGACTACAGATTGTCCAGTTCTGCTTATAGCCAGATATCGGACAGGAAAGTTCACCTTCATGTTGGGTCGCAATGTCTGCACAAGGAACCATTTTCAGCAGCTCATCAATTGCATAGAACTAATAGAACTCAGAAAAGCACTGGCATTAAAAAATAATGTATTGTATACAGTTCTCAAACAAAAGCACCAATGCAAAATATTTCTCCTTTGGCAAAATCCAGATACCAGTTGCAGTTATGTCAAAACCAACAACCTACGATTTACCAATTCCCTTAGTGGAAAGGGATATTCATTAAATAGATTATACAATTGATAAAGCTCCCTTTTCCCATGTGATATATTTTGTTGGTGCCAAGGGATATGTGAACCAAAAACCTGCAACTTTATGTGCAATGAGGAACAACTTTTCCCAAGGTTGCACAAGTGAAATAGCATTCAGAAATTATTATTGGGATTACTTCTCACAGATAAGCCAGGGTAAGTCGAATGGATATTTTATCATGTATTTCCAACTTTAAACTGCATTGCATTAACAAACTCTGGGAAGGAAGACGTAAAATGAAATTACACTGCACTCAATTGGTTCTGGTCATCCTTTTAAACACTTGCTGACACATGGTTCAGAAATATTATTAGTCAGAATTTTGATTTCTTGTAGCTAAAATAAAATAAATCAATTTGAGGCCACTTTGCCCTGCTTAGTAAATATACTTAAATTAAATTGATGTTAAAAAAAGAAATTTCGCTGCTTCACGGGTATTGTTAAGTGAATATTTTCAGAAGACTCTGAAAAGTGATTAAGAAATATTATTAGGCAGCATTTTGGTTTCTTTTAGCGGAAATAAATTAAATCAAATTTGAGGCCACTTTGCCATCCTTAGTAAATATACTTAAATTAAATTGATGTTAAAAAAAATGCTGCTTCGCGGGCATTGTTAAGTGAATGATAAGTCAAAATAGTTTTTAGACGGATTTAAAACGACTTAGCTTGGGATTCCATTAAAATTCTTTGTTAAGTCAACTGTCCTGGACCAAAAATCATAATGTTTGGCAGCTAATTGGAACCGTGTGATCTATTTTAAGATTATTTATTTTGCTTTTCTCAAATACTGTTTGCAATAATTATTTTTAAGGGCATTTCACACATCCTGATAAGTTAAAGACTAAAGTTAGATGAAGTTGTTTCGATTTTACATAGGAATCTCTTACTCACTTCCATGAAACTAAAGTCCTTTAGCTTTTGACAAAACATCAAAATTTGGCAGTATCTTAAAGCAGGTGGCAATCTACTTCAAAGTTCAAAGTAAATTTATTTCGCCTTGCAGAAATATAGCAAGAAGGTATTATTTTAGTTTAGTGAGTCTTGTGAAGCAGGCAGTGCAAAAGGACCGTTATTTATTTTGCTTCCATGTTTCAAGCTATGTTACCAGAAACTTGAAATGGAAAATGGGAATGGAATGAGAAATGGGGCTATAGGTTTTTGGGGATTAGAAACTGAACCCACCCCAACAATACCAGCTTATATTATGCATATAAATTGATGAGTAATGTACTAATGCACTGTCAAGCCAGCAATCGAAACGGAATGATAAATAGGTAACGTGTTCTGGTCTCTGGTAAGATAGGTATCAAGTAGTGCAAAGCAGGTCAGTAAGTTTTCTTTTCCAGTCTTGAAATAGGTAATGAAATCAAGCTTATTATACAAAAAATTGTATTGGTCTGCTTACTTGAAAATAATTTTCCCTGCGCATTGGCCTTCACAAGATTTTAGAATCAATGCAAAGTGGCCCCTATAAAGGTAAAAGTCACACCTCCATCTAACGTGATTCGCATCGCATTAAGATTGGAAAAATTTTAGTGCAATTTATTCAATTTTATTTTAAATTACACTTAAAAACAAAATGCAGTGCGAAGAGTCTCAAAATCGCCATTTCAACTTGAGTTAACCTCGCATTGTAAAGTGAGCCTATGGAAATTCATATTATGTCAAGAGAGCGGCCAATGTTCTGCAGTATTTCTGTGAGCAGTGTTATGCACAAAACTAGGGCAAGAATATTGAGGAAGTTGTTATTTCTTTTACAAATTCAAAGCCCGTGATTCGTTGCAAACAGTTAGATGAAAAACACAGAGAAGCAAAATACAAGAAGTTCAATACCTTGACCCGAGTAGAAGCCTGTATGGTGTCTGCATAAGGGTGGGAGCAGCGGATATCAATAGAATGAAGGCATTGTTGGGTAGAGTTCCATACAAAGAGACGCGAAAAACCATCCCATGCCATGAGATTTAAGGGCAACCTGGAAACTACACGGGCAAACGATGATGAAGGATCGTCAACAGTATCAGCACGGAGTTGTGCCTTGTTGAATATGGGATGTGATTGCAGGTCCACCCACTGCTCCACCTTTGCCATGGCCGCTGTGATTTGGAGAACAGAGTATACCCTCGAAGATCTTCGACCTGCTTCACATCCTCCAAATTCAAATGAGTTGCGTACTTTCATGAAAATGTTTTAAATTTGGTTCATCAGTATCTCTATATTTTAAACAAATTAAAATTGTGAACTAATTTTCAACTTTTATAATAGAAAACTTATGACCCAAAAATACAGTAATGTTTGAAATCGTTTTACTACCCTTTGCCAACGTTGAGTGACTACGAAGTCAACGTAACTCATCATTTAATTGAGTTTTTATTTTATTTTAATCATAAAAGTATATATAATTGTTAAGGGAAAGTGGGATAGCTTTATGTAGGAGGTTTTTGAGGTTAATTTTCATTATTGGTTGTGTTCTCTTTAGTTTGATGGTTAAGTATTATAATTAATATTAACAAGACTAGTGGGTATCATTTATAAAATGCTTAGGATTCTTCTTCAAAGTTTTTATTTTTTTTTCATAGAAAAAATGGTAAAATATATTTACATAGTACATATGGAACAAAACTGTCCATTGTCACAAAAAGAACTCCAAATAAGTCCTAGAATCAACTAGTTACATCAGTTCATTGTATTTTCTATACAAAGCAGAAAATCAAAATCATAATTCTCAACCAAATATATCATAATAATCAAAAGATCATTAAATTTGATATTTGCATAGAGAGTTCATAAAACTGAAAACAAAGTTCAGTGCATAAAACAGTCCAAAATTGTCATCACAACGTCCTATAAAAGCATCAAAAATAAAATCCAAAAGAAACTGAATTCTTCAGATCCAAAACTCCAGCTCATAACCAGTACCATCAAAAGCAACTATACTCGCCATCTTTAAAGAGGGCTGAATCCATTAGAGACAGAGCTTCATCAAAACTTTAAAAAGTTGATAACATTCAGTGCATTCCATAGCTCGATACTCTTTAATTAACCAGTACCCATTCATAAGCAAAACTCCAACTTTTGCAAGTGCATCTGCCTAAAAATTCCTTTCTCGATATATATGCTTTAGGCCCACAAGGTCAAAAAACTCGAATAGTCTATGAATTTCATTAAGGACCTGTAAGGGCTCTAGATTCAAACATCAAAACTTACCATTAGCCCAATTAATGACTACTTGAGAATCACCAAAAATCTGAAACTTTGAAATATGTTTCTCCCTAGCTAATGAAAACATAAGCTTTAAAGCACATAGTTCTGCAAGATTATTAGTGCCCAACCCTAAACTAGCATTAAAAGAAAAATAATGCTCATCAGAAATATACAGCATACCTCCAGCTCCACAACTTTTTGGTTCCCCAACAGCCAAGCCATCAAAATACCCCCAAGAGTATGATTTGTCAATGATTTCAACAACTACTGATCTGATCTTCACCTCTAAATTGTTCTGAGAAAAGGAATTCATCATACCCAAATTGAAAAGAGAGACCTAAGAAGGTAATAGTGTGATGTCCTCAAAACAGCTCTGATTTTTTGCTTTCCAAATGAACCACGGTACAATAATTGGTAAGGACATAATATTCTTGATCTCCACATTAAGGCACCAATTTTTCATGCAGTTTATAAAAGAATCCCCATTCCAAAGGTTCTTAATTCTTAATTTCTCCTCAATATTCAACCAAACACTCTGAGTGAAAGGACAAGTTACTCCAAGATGAAAATTGGTTTCAGCCTCCATTTTGCACAAAGGACATCTTCCTGGACCTTCCCTACCTTTCTTCACAATAACATCCCATGTAAGTGCTTTATTAGAAAATAAAAACCAGCAAATGTTTTTTGCCTTTGTTGGGCATTTAAGTTTCCATAAAACTTTCCACCACCAAGAGTATTCCAACTCAGTTATGTTCAGTAAATGCACATATCCCTCCTTTGGGGAATATATTCTGGATTTAGATAAATTCCAGACCAACTTATCCTTCTCATTTGATAATCTTACATGACTTGTTTTAAGTATAGACAAATAACCATTCCATGCATAAACATCCTCGAGGTCAATGAAGCCAAAATGATCAACAGGAAGCCAAGCCTGTTCCATCATAGGAAAGACAGGAATCTCAATATCTTTAAGAGAAAAAACACCAACATAATGTAATTTCTCAACCAAATTCAGAGATAAAAGGTGTCTCCATTTGCACCCCACCCACGAATCCAGACCAAGACAAACCTCAGCCCCATTCCCAACTTGCCACACAAGATTGTTACCTATAATGTCAAAGGACCATAAGAAAACTTTTCAACAAATGGACATGCTTCTTTTCTGCTTAACAGAAGATCTGATCTACTCCAATAAAGACAAAGGATACACATATTTTTGGACAACAATCTGAACCCACAAACTCGCTCCTTGAATAACATTCCACACACTCTTAGTTGCAAGAGCTTTAGCAAACACAGCTGGTATCTTTAGCCCCCACACCCCCATAAACTTAGGACTAGCCAATGACTTCCAAGAAGTACATGGAACACCAGATGACTCCTTATTACCAGACCATAAAAATTTAAAACATAGCTTCCTGATCTTATCTATGATTCCCACTGGGATCCAAAAATGCATCCAAAAAACTGGAATAGCCTCAAGTACAGCTTTGACCAAAGTAAGCTTACCTCCCTTAGAGAGCCACCCGAAACTCCATTTTTTTATCCTTTTTTTCTACTTTTGCGATTAGCTAGTCCCAGTCCTTCAAAAGATAACTGCAAGGTTTGAGATGGAAGCCCAAATACTTCATGCCAAAACAAAAAACCGATATGAACTAAGTAATAATAATACAGTTCAATTTTTTTTAATATTTGTTATGTGTTTTTTATTTGTAAATGTGATGAAAGGGACGTTAAATACCTCTCTATTTTTTAATGAAAATATTATAATTTAAATGGTGTAAGTTAATTACTCACATTAATAGTGTTATTGATTCGAGAATAAATAACTTGCGCCACATTAAGATAGGAGAAAAACCATAAAATATATTTTTTCAGAAGAAAAAATCTTGTCCTTGGTATTCGTGATGAATCAAAGGGCATATTACATAATTGGTGTGAGACCAATATAGACATCAGCATATAATGTAATATTGTTCCGAACCGACAGAAAGTACCAGCCAGACCATGAAGGTCAAATACTCAGCATGACATGAGTGAGAGCGTAGAAGTTCTCCACATAGACAACCATACACCCATCTAGAGGGCACAAAGAGAGACCATAAGACTCCCCCAGAGAGATCATCCATCCAAGATCTAAAAAAGAAACCAATGATCGGTTCCATACACGTGCCCAAAAAGAGAAAAGGAGACCGAGCTCCGGCACCAAAACTCAAAAGAGTTTAAAATCCCCAGACTGAATAACATAATCATCATAAAACTCAGAGATATGACAAAAGCCTGAGTCCAAAAACAGGGCCTCTTTGGAGAAGCAATCTGCACTCTGATTGTGTTCTCTGTATACATGTTGAAAGTCTAGGCTAAGAAAATTTGGCATCATTTGTCTAATGGCCTCACAGCAGTTATCTAAAGCAAGGCAAGCCAAAGCTGCCTTTCCAATAGCCCAATTGATGATCACAGATGAATCTCCAAAAATATGCAAAGAGGGGAGTCCCAACACTTTTTCCCAATACAGAAGAGTCCACAAGGCCAGTAGTTCAACTCTCGTGTTAGTGCTCTGACCACACCTCAACTTCATGTGAAATGAGTGAACATTGTTGATAGCTAGAAATACTCCAGCCCCTTGCTTCCCATTTGCTACAGCACCATCAAAAAAACCAACCGAATATACCAATAGAGGAACAGGCCCAATAATCCGGATTTTATTCCTTCTTTCCTGTACTGGGAATCTATGGATAAGAAGATTCACCTTACTAGTAAGTACACCGGGAGAAATTCTTTTTCCCTCAAAAATGGACTTGTTACGAGCATTCCAAACACACCAAAATACAAAGAAAGGGGTATAATAATGATGGGAATTGTGTCTTACCTAGGACTCCAAAAATTCCACAATGGGTGCATCCGAGACAGGGAACTTGTAATGGTATAAGATCCCCAAAGTTGCAAAAATGTATTTGGTAACAAAACAATCCACAAATAAATGTTGGACAGACTCCTCTCCCAAGAGACACAACCCACATCTACTAGGACCTTACCATCCTCTGCCCACTAGGTTGTCCCAAGTCAAAATTCAATTTTTTAATGCTAGCTAGAAAAAGTATTTTATCTTTAAGGGGAAGCACAGGCCCCACAACCCAGTCATTAATTTGTCCTCACATGGGATCAGATGAGAATTTACAATCAAGTCATAAACAAGGGCTACAATAACCCTCCCATTCTTTTTGTTATAGGACCAAAGCAAAGAGTCTGAGTCCTCAACCAGACGGATACCACCGTTCTACAAACCCACAATATAAGACTCCCAAACTGACCTCCATTCACCCCCCAACTCCAAGTCATCAGCAGTTAACCAATAGGACTGAGAATCCACAAAGGGATTTCGCTCATGCTGAAGTGTCAAAATCCCATAGTCACATAGATAGCTCCTAAAATCCTGATCAAAAAAGAGGCACGACAAGGAACCAATAACAGGATCAGAACCAATAAAAATATCCTATCCATTTCCCACCTTCCAAACAAATAACAACTTACATATATCTCATTATTGCTAGGAAACATGAAGTTTGATTGGACCCTATCAAAGTAGTTCGGGGAAATAGTTCAACATTGATTATGTAATAATTCAACATTTATGTTTTATAATTATTTAGTAAGGCGACTCATTAATGAGTGAGATAAATAACATTAAAGTTGCAAGTCCCTACCTAAAGGCATTGAGATCTATGAAAATTGGGTAGACAAAAAAAATGGAAGCTTATTGTATAATTTTTTACTTAGTGTGTTATTTTTCACATATAGTTGAGGGCAAAAATCTTTGTATTTAAGGAGATATTCACTTTTCACACCAAGGTCACCTGGTGATGTCCTATTGGTGTAGATTATAAAGGTGCATACCCCGTGAAGAAGGGCCTTTACAACCCACAACAATCTAGTCCATTTAACAATTTCCTTATAGACAGATAGAGTTTAATCTTTAGAAAAGTTGCATATGGATAATTTGTGCAAATGTTATGCAACAATGACACATAGTAACTCCCTATTTGTGTGGGTCATAATAGACTTGCACGATGTAGGAAGGGGGGCCTTTGAATTTGTAGAGATCATGATTGTTGACCATAACCTTAGTCAATGAAGGGGAAGGATCCAACAAAAATGTAACATGGGATTTACTCTATATCATAGAGGGGTCCATCAAACTAAGAGTTAATCTAAACCATTGAATAGTGGAGCCCATCCTAGAACAAACAGGCTTAACCCATTTTTGGTGGTTGGTGGAGGAACACATGGCACTTCCCTATTGGTGTTGGTTATAAACATGTGCACGTATCTAGAGGGACTCTTACAACCTGTGTAGATCTTGATGATATATAGAATATGGGGTTTACAACTAGGGTTTCACATAGGTGTTCAAAGGTTGGCACTTTGGAGTGGTGGAGGTAAGACACTTGGCACCTTATGATTGGTGTGGGTTATAAAAGTGCACCCCTAAGAGGGGAGGCCTTTCAAACCCATAGTAATTATGGTGATTCATGGAAAATGAGATATGTAGTAGTGGGGAAAATTCTCACCATACATGTTCATGAGACTTAACCTAAAGGAATGATCTCATCATCTAATTGGAAGTTGACACGAGGAAGACCCCAAAGGCACAAAAGGCCCCAAATTCAACAAAAAAAAGTAAAAGCATTGTTTAAAGATTGTTGATTATAACAAGACTAATGTATGATTGAAGTTTATATGTGGATTTCAACTAAGCATATAGAGTAAAAAGAGATCAAATACCCCAACAATGATGAAAGTAGGTTCAGATCACTAACATGTTATTGATCATTAGTCACAACAGAAATTGAGCCCAAAATCCGACACCTTGCATGTTTGAAATTCGACACTTCCCTGTCGCATCTTCGACACATGCACTTTTTTTGGCCGTCAGTGGCATACCGTCGGATATTCGACATGTTGTCAATGCCGATCAAAGATCCGATGCAACCATGGTGTCGCATATTCGATAGTGATCTGTTTCAAAGTGTCACTAAAAACTTGCAAAAACCGTCGAATATCCGACACTTGAAGGGTTGGCCTTCCGACGGGCGGAAGTGTTGGAGGCATGGCAAAGCCATCGATGGTTTTTTGGAAAGCATCAAATATTCGACGGGAAAGGTGTCAGAGCTTCAACAAAAGCATCGGTTGACCGTCGGCTGAAGGTGTCGGAGCTTCAACAAAAGTGTCGAAACGACGTCGGAAAAGTGACGCCTGGTGGTAGAATTAACAAAAAAAAAATAGACAAATTTCCATTCAGGAAGCGGTGTACTGTAGTTCAACATATCACACCCATATATATGGACAAATATAAATAGTACATAAAGGTTTAGGAAAACATTTGAAATGTCTAGTTAGAGTAAAGATGAAGCAGTGGGATCAAGTTTTGGTGCATATAGAGTCTGTATATAATAGTTGTATATAATGGTTTATATTCTTTTATCGTGCATAGACCTAGAAAACACCACTAACTTATACAAGAAATTTCCAAAAGATCAAAGGTATGCAAACTTTACCGATGGACTAGCTAGCAAAGAAGTTCTAGAATCTGCAATAGAAACACAACCTCTAGCACAGAAACCTGCAACTAAATGTTCATAAAATGCCATCAATATTTTCATAAGATTCCTTAAGAAGCAATCATGTGCCCAATTGAATAAGATGGACTGTATGCTGACCTGTTGATTGATCATCAATGAGGAAGTCTCCCATGTCAAACTGAAGGAAATAACAAAATCGATTTATTAGAGTATATTAATCCCATGACATACCTACTAGTAACTATGACTCATACAAAGTCTTTGTTGCCTTAAATTTACTGTTTTCTAGCTGTTGGGAGCTTTGGATACCAAGATCCTTTTTTGATTTAGCTAAGCTAAGAAGCTATGTAACTCTGTCAAAGCCCTCGGTAGCTGGTTTACCGGAATCAATATAAACTACCCCAATGTTTTAGTCCAAAAAAAAATATATGACTCATACAAAGAACATGGTATGCATGTGTTTATCCTTAAATACAGTCAATCTTAAACCTGGAAGACTAACATGATTCTATTACATACCTTCCAGTAACCCTTTCGATTAACAGGAGCATATTGATGTTTACCCTTGAAGTGATTAGGATCAACACCACCAAAAGTCATGGCTGCAAATGGGATTTCTTCAATAAAAACATTTTTTCCTTGGGAAAGAACCTCGAAACTATTTCCAACAAATGTGAAATTGTTGCCTTTAGCGAAAATATGTCATACCAAATCTAGTGATCTATCATTGTAAATCAGTGAAAATGACTGATACTCTTTTTCAGGCCGTGGATACCTCTGGAAGATTGCCTGAAAACAACAAAAATAAACAGTTTTATAACTTAAGCATTCAAACAATGCCTTCCAGAAATAAAGTATCAAATAGATCTTTATTTTTTCAAGCAGATCTCAATACTTTGTTACCATAATTATCAATGCAGTTATTCTTCTTTTGTATTCCAGAGTTGAGATGTTTGCTCTAAGTGACCACTTTAAACTCGGTGATAAATTGGAAGCAATAAAGAAAGATATAAATGCCTAATAAAATATTTGCACAAAGAAGACTTTGTAACAAATTAGCAATTATGAGTAATAAAGTGCACAGTGATGTTAGGGGGAAAAGTTGCAATGGAAACTGAAAATAACAATGTGCACCATGCCCAACACACAACCTACAGGGATAAGCACAAATATAAACATAAGTTTTCCACTGCACAATCAAACATGAAAGTTGAACAAGATATGAGATTAAGAAACAAATTACAAAACTACTAGAGAAAGATAAACTTGGGCAGATAACAATATACTCATGCAGAATAATAGGGAAACAATGCTTCAGATTCCATTTTCCTCACAAGTCTATCTATCTTTTTCTGTCTTTTGACCTTTCATATTCCCATCAAATTCAAATGCCTATCATATTTCTTGTAATGAAATGCCTACATTTAATTTTGGTGTCCTAGCTATATGGATTTGGTAAAGTATTACCAAGGGGCTAGTTATCATGATAAATCAAACTATTTAAGGTAATTGTTTAGATCAGATAGAACAAAGTTCGCCTCAATGCATGGTAATCATCATCATCAACTAAATGTATGTGTGTGCACATGCATAAATACCCAATACACAGCTCAATCAAACAAAAGAAAACATAATTATACCTTGATTTGTGGATCTTCACACTGTCTTCTTATGCTTTACCTTTCAAAACATCATTCAACATACTTCATATTTTGTCGTGT
>LPNX010593645.1:1106831-1118188 GCA_001517045.1 Pseudotsuga menziesii | reverse complement strand
TTAACGTCCCCTGAGACCAAAATTTGGTCTATCGGACCCTGAAGAAGAAAATTAATTATTTTGTTTTAAAGTGATATTTCTATGCTCAAAGAGCTTGGAAAGAAGTGTCCCGAGCTTACTATAATTTTGACAAGCTAAAAGGATAGGAATGTCGGTATTGCAACAAAGATTATGAAACTGGGATCTAATGTGGGTGTATGCAAGGCACTCTAAGAGGAAGTGATTTTCATCTTCAATGTTCTTACTCTCACAAAGGTGGTAGATCCTTTCTACCCAAGGAGTTTTAGGGACTGTCCAACGACCAGTTTCGCTGTGGAGCTGATGCGAGTTTGTTCTTATCTTAGCTATATTAATTTTTTTCATAGGACTGATTAAAACAGAGAGATAGTTTTGATCTTCAAGAGTAGGGTTGATGACCTCCTAATAATATCTTAATTTTCTTTTGGCCTCTAAATATTTCTCACACCATAATTTTTCTTTAAACTTAGAAGCAATAATATTTTTAATCTTATTAATATTTTGCAATGCAACATTTTCATTGATCTTCCAATGATTTACCCAATACCTAGTATCTTTATACCACCCAGGCTTGAGCCTTAGGTGATTTTGGCTGGAGTTTAAAGCTAACTTAGGGAGTCTATGGTCTCCCATGTTATTGATTTTGTTCTTGTACAACAGGAGTCTAGTCATGGATAGGCTCTCGATGGGTGTTGGATATCATGGGCAGACCCAGGTTTACTATATTTAACCAACAACACCCCTAGCTCACTGGCCCTTTCGGCGACAGACCGCGAAGTAGCCTGAAGTCTCACCCGAAGTGATTCTAATGGGTTGGCCAAGGACTCAAGCGTCTTGGACCAGGTTCTGTGGCATCCTACTTGTGACTCGCAACTCTACTAGCCATGAGGCCTCTTTCTCTATGCGTCACGCGACCCTTCTACTCGCATCGCGCGATATCCTAATTTCACAGCTCTTCTAGCCGCGAGATCTCTCTCTATCTGTCGCACGGTCCCTTTCTACGTCGCGCAACTTCCACTGACTCACGATGACTCCAGCCTTACCGCATCGCCGCGCACCAGGTGACACGTAACTTCCTCCCAACGCTAAGTCCTTAACCTACGGTATCGCGCACCGCAGCTCCTCTACCGGTGCGGTATCGCCTCCCTGCGATACCTTACTCCCGCGGCTCAGTGCACTTAGCGTTGTTCGTGTCGACTTGCAAGACTCAACTTAACAGGTTGTTTAACACTGCGACTAGTGACTGTTTCAAGCAAAGCATAAATGAACCCGCATACAACATGCCAACAATTTCAACTTATGTCTATCCTTTTATATTACTGCGAACTGAACAATGCATACATACATTAAACTATAAAAAAGGCTCATATAACAACTGACAGATGCAACAAGTAAACACAACACACAAAGCAATCACATAACGCATGATTTTAACGTGGTTCACCTCCAGGATGGAAGTTATGTCCACAGAACTGTGTTTCTATTATAGCTCAGGGGAAGGTAAACACAGTTCTGTTGCACCGCATATGCAGCTTAAGATCTTCTCTCTTAGATCTCTTTTCTACCTCTATATTGCACCACTTACAATATACTCTTCCCTCTCTGTCGATCCCTGCGGATCGTTACATGCATGCTCAATGAGCTAGCTACTGGTTACAGTAAGATACTACAGCTAATAACAGAACCAGAGCTCGGCTTCTACAACTGTCTAATAATATACAAAACAACTAAAAACTGAACGAACCAACCATTTTACAGTACAAAATATATCCCTTTATAGGCGGCCCGAAGGTCTCGCCATTACAACACTGTGGGCCTATCCCAACAGTAACCCAAACCCTAACTAGTGACAGTCGACGTATATGTACTTTGAGGTAGCCGCTATCTGTCACACCACAGCTCTCTGCAGTATTCCATGCTTCCTGGAACTAATCATGGGTACTATGCACCGCTTCCCTTCACCACATCTTCCTGCAGTCTTCCATGCTTCCCAGCGCTGACCATGGGTACCGGCGCTGCTTCCCTTTTTATGTCCTTCATCTTCAATGCCTCGGCCTCGTTGCTCCTTTTCCTTTATGAGGGTAGCTGATCCCTCCTGTCTTTTGCCACTGCCTTCAATGTAGTGGGTGAGCTCTCTCTTCTCGGCTGCTCAGGTACCGTCGTCTTCCTTGACTTCTCTATCTTCTACGTCATGGTTTTCGGCTCTGATCTATAGCTAGAAACCTGCTACAGTGTCGTAGCTCTACCTCTTGTATCTCTGCCAAAACTGTCTATCCGTCAAAATAGTAGCTTCTTCTGTAGCTACGGGACCTTACTCCAACAGTCCCCTAACACTTACTTGTGGCTCTCCCCCGAGCCACTACCAGCGGACTTCTCCTGCTGTAGCCTCTCCTTGGCTTCCTACGAAGTCCGTTGCAACTTGTCACGAAGTCCTGCGACTTCCTTCTGCATCACCTCGACACGCTCTCGTGCCGAGTCAAGCAAAGCTTGACTAATAGTGGAATCTTCTATTAACTTAGTTCATGGGTCTCTCTTAGCTTTCCTTATTGTTATGCTCATAGTCTTTCCACTGCAAGACCTGTTGTCATTGTGCATACCATAAGGATTCAAATCCCTGGTATCACGAGAAATCCTCTCTATCTGGGTTATAGCTCGTGCTCTAAGGAAGATATAAATCTGTATCTTCCAGGCTTTGCAAAACATGTCGTTTGGCCTAGATCCCTCTATATGAAAGAGATACAAACCATGAATTCCATTTCGAGAATAGGCCTTTGTCTGCATGCTGGAATTCTACCATTTGTTGGGTTTGTTGTCCTCTTTCACTTTCCTTCTTAGCAAGTCGCTCCAGGTATTCATGCTGCCTCTGATCACCAGATTTTCGTTTCTTTGCCTCAGCAATTTCTTGTTCTTCTTTTAGCTGATCAGATAGGTCGACTTCCTTCTCCCGTTGCTTTCTTTTTCTCATTTTTACTTTCTTCCTGGCGGGAGATTTCTTCTCGTCATTCTTCTGCTCTGCTTTCTTATCTTCAGTGATCGGCTCGTCTTTCTTCTTCTCCTTAGCAGAGACTTTGATGACATCTTCTATATCTTGTGCTTGAATCTTCATCCTTGGCAGCTGTCTAACCTGTGATGTACCTAATTTCACAACCCTGGGCAGCGTCGTCATAGCGGACCTATGGCCACCAGGGTCGAAGCATCTCAGCATGTCTTCTAAAGGTTCCTCCTCGGGCAGAACCCACTTGGTGGAATATCCTGGGCATGCAATGGCTTCAAACTCTGGGAATCACAACACTCTATAATGGGGTGAACTCTGCATAGGTAACTCTTAACAGCTTACTCTATAGCTCTCGGGTTTTTGCAAGTGTAACCCTCTCGAATGAACAATTTCTGCTTTTATGCCGAAGGAAACAATCCCGGACACAACAGTCATCTTGACTGAACCCGTCAGTCATAATAATTACATGGACGAGATCACACCCATCATTTGATCCTCAATAAATGCTGAAATCCGATCACAATTCCCTCGAAACATGTGTGTACAGGCGCCGGTCTCGTCGAAGATTTGCCAAATCTGGAAACTTAATTATGTTGCTGCCAAATCTACGGTAAGGTATACCGGTCATCTCTTCATTAACTGCCTATCAGAAGGTGACTTGACTGGCCCTCTGTCGGTTGCAAAAACTGGATATGTGGCACGGAGAAACATCGCATTGCTGCGTTGCAACACCGCATCACCTGCGCAAACAAACAAGCGTGTTTTTTTTTTTTTTTTTTACGCTCCCGCAAGCCACTGATGACTTGCGCAAAATGAACCGACCTTATGTGATTCCTTATACTTATATACATGTCGGTGTAGACTAGTTCCCGGTGCAATGCCTCCTTTCAACTACACTGGACATCTACACCACCATAAACTGGCTAAGCTAGGGCTGAGGGGTGGGGTGGCTATCACTATAGAGCTTAAGCCTACTGCCATTAATCCATGTGGGAAGAAGATCCCCATTCAACTAGCTGAGCTGAACAGCACCTCCCTCTGTAACTTGCTGTATCTGATATGGCCCCAGCCAATGCGTCTTGAACTTCCCTGGAAACTTAATGAATTTACTGTCATAGAGGAGTACTAGGTCTCCGATCTGGAAAGTCTTACTCTTAATGTGTCTATCGTGCCAAGATTTTTCTCGTTCCTTCTACATTTTCTGATGGAATCCGGTGATGAAGCTGTCTTCCTCTAAGGCAAGCAACTATGCTAGCCTTTCCTCCACTGTGTCTGTATCAATCATCCCGATGATCTGAGCGGTTCTTAAACTGGGAAGAATATACTCCATAGGCATAACAGCCTCCTGTCCATACACCAAGCTGAAAGGTGTGTGTCCTGTAAGTTTCTTGCATGTGGTTCTATACACCCATAATACAGTGTTAACTCCGAGGTCCCAATCATTCATTTGGCTATTGCAGATATTAGTAAGAGCATTTTCTAAAATCTTATTAAAGGCCTCCACCGTACCGTTAGCCTGTGGGTGGTAGGGAGTGCTCTTATGGTGCTGAATCTAGAATTATTCTGTCAAGGAATCAATGGTGCAGTTCAAGAAATGTGTGCCTTGATTGCTCATCAAAATTACGGGACAGCCAAATCTACTGATGATGTTCTCGAAAAGGAACTATGCGGCTGTAGCAGCATCACAATTTCTTACTGCTTTGGCCTCTACCCATCTGGTGAGGTACTCTGTTCAAGTGATAATATATCTCACGCTAGTGCGCTTTCTTGGTGGGTTGATAGGACCCACAAATTCTATAGCCCACTTATCAAATGCACGTAGCGTAACCTGCGGTCGCAGCGGCATTTCATTGCGTCGCGAGGGTTTTCCTACCCTCTGGCAGATATCACAGCATCTGCAAAAGTCCTTGGTGTCCTTATGCAATGTAGGCCACCATAATCCTACATCTAGGATTTTCTGCGCAGTCGGCTTTCCTGCGAAATGACCTCCTACGGTTCCTGAATGTGCCTCTCTGATAATAGCGTCTTTTTCATGCGGCATCACACATCTGCGCAAAACTTCATCCGGTCCTAACTTGTATAGGTGTCCTACGATCAGGGTGAAGTCTGCTGCTTTAACAACCAACTGCTTCTTTTGCTGCTTAGTAAACTCATCAGGCGCTAATCCTGTAGTGAGAAAGTGAATAATATCAGTATAGTAGTCGTCCATGATCTGGATAGAAAACAACTGCGCATTTGGCAAATTGTCCTCTAGGTTACTTGGCTCTTCTCCTGAGTCTATCCGTGACAGATGATCAGGTCCAGCGTTCAATCTTCCTAGTTTAACAATGATTTCAAAATCATACTCCTGAAAGAGGAGTAACCATCTGCAGATTCTCCCCCCTAACACTGGCTTATTGACCAGATACTTCAATGTGGAATGGTCAGTAAACATCTTGAACGAGGCACCCAATAGGTAGTGCCTGAATTTATGCAGTGCATACACCATAGCTAAGCCTTTTCTTTCTGTTGTGGTGTAATTCTTTTCTGCTGTCAATAGCTTTCTACTGGAGTATGCGATAGGATGATCAATATCCCCTTCTCCTGGTTGCGTTAAGACAACCCCTAGTGCGATGCCAGATGCATCCACATGTACATGAAATGGCTTAGTCCAGTCTGGAAATACTAGGATGGGCACTGTAACCATCTTTTCTTTAAGTGTGTCTAGACTCTGCTGACATTCCTCATTCCATAGGAATTTTACAAGGCTTCTTTAGCAATTTCTCCATTGGTGATGTAATCTTTGCGTAGCCCTTGATGAACTTTATGTAATACCCGGTATGACCAAGTACTGTCCTCAGTTGCTTGACTGAGTTGGGTGATTGAAGATTTACAATGATGGCAATCTTTGCGGGATCTACCATCAAGCCTTGTCTGCAAACAATGTGACCCAACAAAATACCAAATGGTGCACAAAATATACATTTCTTCAAGTTTAGAGAAATCTGGTACTGCCTACATTTTTCTAACATCAGTCTTAGATATCCTATGTGATTGTCAATTAGTCCAAATACAGTCCAATCATCAAAATATACTTCTAGGAATTTATGGATGTATTCTTTAAATACAGCAACTACTACTCTAGAAAATATAGCTGGTGCATTCTTAAGACCAAAGGGCATTACTGTATACTGGAACGAGCCCCATTCTGTTGCAAAGGTGTTCTTGTATCGATCTTCTGGATGTATTCTGATCTGATGGTATCCTGAAAAGCCATCAGTGAAGGAGTAGACCTCCTATCCTCCCACGTTGTATAATACCTCATCAATGAACGGTGTTGGAAATGGATCATGAACTGATGCATTGTTGAACTTGCACAGATCGACACAGATCCTAATGTCTCCTTTGGTTTTCTTCTCTTGTACGACCATGGGGCTAACCCATTCGCTTTCTTCTACCGGCTCAATGATTCCTGCTGCTAGCATCTTGTCGATTTCATCCTTTACTTTTTCTTTATACCACGGATTTAATCTATATGGGCACTGCTTGACTGGTCTAGCATCCTCCTTCAATGGTATCCTCATGACTCCTAGGTCTCCAACTATTCCCTTCATCTCTGTGAACTTGGTGGGAAATAGGTCTTGATAGTCATGTAGCAAGTCTGCAATCTGTCTGACTGTTTCATCGTTCCAATAGTCTCCAATAGAGGCAAACTTAGGTTCTATGTCTGTGCCAATATTGATCTTTTTAATCTTGATGGGCTCTGTGATTGCTGGAATTTCTAACTGTGGTCCCTCAACATCGCGAGTGCCTTCCGACTCCAGAATGTTGGTGTTGCAAGGATCCTAATCCTCCTCCTCTGGTTCAGATGCGAAATTATAACACTCTAACGCCTCTTTTAGCTGGATAGCCCACTCAGGTTGAGCTGACACTGATATGGTACAATCCTCAAATATCTTACTCTTTATTACTTGTAGGAACTGATCAACATTTGGATACTCATATTCAAAAGCGAAGGTGAGTAGGAAGTTGTCTATCATAAGTGGCCATGTTGTTGTTCCCTTGCGCAGTTCAGTCTCTGTATATCAGTTCCTTGGAATTGTATCCAAAGTATGAATGAATTGGTGAACCCATTCATCCTCGGGAATGTCCGACCAATTCGGTTCACATGTCTGAATGTGTGATCTGGGGTCACTCTCTCCTGTGTATTTCTACTGGACATACTCACTGTCGACAGAAAATATGATCGCCATGAATCTCTTAATATCATCCCATGATGTGATGTTCTCTTTATGTGCATACCACCATCTTGTAGGTGTGTCCCATACTACAAGGTCCATAGCTGCGATCCTCTGCTCGTGAGGGATCTGTTGTTCAAACTGCTCGAGAAAGTCCTGGATATCTGTTAGACCGTGAAAGGATGGAATCTCATTGATCTCTGCGCCAATCCATCACAGTGACTTAGTCAAGTACGCGCATCTGCATGCTGAGACTTTGTGAAGTCTGTTTTGACAGTTTTCTAGACCAACATCTGAATCTGATGCGCATGAGCTGTTGCATTGCCAACTAATATTCCCTTCTGCGGTTGGATTGATGTAGTCGCTCTGGTTTGCGGTCATCTGATAGAGGCTCTCCATGTTATGTGCCTCCTCTTCTGCCCGGATATGTTTAATATATCTAGGACCCTGGAAAGGATCCAACAGTGCGATGACCTGGATCTGTGCGTCCTCAAAGGTCATTTGTCTTCTCTTTAGGTCGATAATGGCCATGTTACCGATCTCCCAATCAATGCCTAGCAATGCTGGATAGGGTCTACTATCGCCAATGATTTCTATAACTTCAAAGTCCACGAAGCTGCGAACTCCATCAATGTCAACTGACACCTGCGGTAACCGACCCAGAGGTGATACACACTGCTGATTAGCTAATCTCAGATGGATAGGCGATCTGACTAACTTAGGGCTACCCATCTATTCCCATGTCTGCTTAGTCAAAACATTCACGTCTGATCCTATATCTAGGATCACCTCATCCATTTCAAATTCTCCAACCTGTGTTTTGAGTCGCATCTCTCTTCCTGTTCTTGTATGTCCCGTAATATTATGAATAGCACACTGTGTACTGCTCATGGAAGAAGATGGCTGACACTAATCTATGATGCGCTGAAGTTCTATGATATCTTTCTCATTTCTTACAAGTTTTAGACAACTCCGCAGGAAGGAATGTACACTTCCTATCATCTCGTCCTCATCACATCTTCCGGTTGTGGTAGCCTGCGATGTCTGTACAAGGCTATCGCCACAAGGTACTTGCTGTGGTACGCCCCTAGACGGCGGTACCTATGATCCTGATTGCGTAGGGTCATCAAAGAAAGCCATAGCTTCCTGAAATGTCTATTTGTTATTTTGCAGGTCGAGTGGTGTTGCTTTATTAGGAGCTCTGCTCACCCAGTCCTGACCTGTGTTCTTTTTCATCTCTAGCGATGTCCCACTGGTAGAAACACCGTTGCGAGTCACAATATTGACTCTTGGTTCTGGCTCTTCCCGCTCAGTAGCAATAAGCTGGATGTTCTGGTGTACTACTAGCTTAGGTTTTTTTATCTTAGCTATCAAGAAAGGACACTCCTCTATAGTATGATCATAATATTTGCAGTAGTTACAAGTGGTAGTGGGGATCTGACAGTCCCTAACATAGTGTCCTACGACTCCGCAGTTGTAACAAGTAACTATTCCGCGACCACGGAAAAAACCTTCTCCTCTGCCGAATCCTTCTCCTCGTGTGAAGCCTCCTCCACAGCCCCGTCCTCTGAATCCTCCTCCTCGGCCACCATAAGCCGGATCCTGCTGTGGTCCTGCTGCTGGACCCTATGTCTCTAACTGGACTCTGTACAAGTCTTGCTTTGCTCCGACCATGAGATCATAGGCTCAACCATCGTGTACATCATGGCCTACAGACTTGAAGAAGACACAGTATAAGTTCTTAGGTGTCTATACGTACTTCTGAAATAGAGGGCACTAGTGAGGTAGATGTCCTCGCGTTTTGCATATCTCACACCATGGCCCGTGGGTCTGTGGTAAGGGGTTTGGAGCCCCTGTTGCTATATATTCTACAAAGACTAGACAATTATCTTTACTATGGCCTTGTGCTTTACATTTTACGCACCATATGTCTTGCGCAACCTCTTTCCCTTTCTTAAGTTCATGCAATTGTAATGTGAGATTAGCCAGCTGGTTTTGTAATGTTGCCATGCCTGTACTACTCTCAGCTAGAGATGAATCCTCTAGTTTCATCGCCATCTCCAATGCGTCATCTTGCGTCTGGAGTTTCTGCTGCATTAATGGCAGTCTAATGTGAGGGAGCAGTGCTGCAATACACCATTCCTTATGCTGCTCTGGCACGAACTCAAAACTGACTTGGTCGATAAGGGCTTTGAATTTCTAATCAAAGTCCCACACCGACTCTGTAGGTAACCGCTTGATGTCTTTGAGTTTTGTAATGCACTGTGACTCAGACTTAGGTTTATTAAACTCTTTAATCATGGCGGTCTTGACCTGGACAAGTGTCCTAGGTACTGTGGTATACTTTATATACCATGTTAAGGCTCGATCTCTTAGTGTGGTGACAAACTGTACAAGTTTAAGGTTATCATCGTTGATTGCTTTAATGGTCCACATGGCTTCACATAGAAACCAATGTTGCTCTGGGTCTTCTGCCCCTGTTCCCTTAAATATAGGTATCTTCATATCATCCCCCATTCTATTTCTATGTGGTGGGTGTTGATTTACTGTGTTATTACCACTCAGCGGTGTAGGTGGAGGTGATGTAGCGGTGGTAGGTACTGTCTGTGAGCTACTGGATGTAGTTCCTACGGGATTGTTCTAAGTTTCGGTCTGTTTCTGTGGGGTGTAAGGGTGGTAAGGGATACCCCCATCTGTTCCTTCTATGGTACTATGACTCTGATGTCTAGTACTATCTGAACTATCTTCAAATATTGGAGATCTGAAATCTACTTTATACTTCTTTCCACTATGTGTTCATCCAATGTCATCAAAATCACTTTCAAACTCTTGTGACATTACTATTTCTACTTATTCATCTGAAACTAGATCCATTGTTCCTTTTTCATGTAATAGAATCTTAATGGAAAAGTTTAAAGATCTTAGGTACTTACCACGATATCCTTTGAAGAAATAGTGCTCAGCCTCGCTGAAGCTTTTTGTCTGGTCGACTGCAAACTCTGTGACAAATCCTTCTAGCACGCTCGCAAGCCAGAAGTCTACTGCCCTCGTGATAGGATTATCAAGGTTCTTCACGGTCTGAATCAACTCCGATGTCCAGACAATGTCTCTTTTCTTTTTGAATATGCTTGTATCAGTTAACTTTGATAACCAGTCATAAAGCTCATTCCCAAAGGTCTCAAAAAATATCGCATGCAAGTCTGTAATGATATGTTTCTGTAACCAGGCCTCTGTACTCAATTTAGGACTCATGTTCTCTCATTCGGCAAACTCTTTCTGGTTAGACCAAACCCACTCATTGAGTTCATCTCTCGTAGGATGCCACCAGAACATCAACTCAATTTGTTCAAAACCAGAAATAGAACCATTTGTTGGTTATGATGGGCAGACCTGGGTTTACTGTATTTAACCAACAACACCCCTAGCTCACTGGCCCTTTCGGTGACAGACCGCGAAGCAGCCTAAAGTCTCACCCGAAGTGATTCTAATGGGTTGGCCAAGGACTCAAGCGTCTTGGACCAGGTTTTGTGGCATCATACTTGTGACTTGCAGCTCTACTAGCCGCGAAACCTCTTTCTCTGTGCGTCGTGCGACCCTTCTGCTTGCGTCGCATAATCTCCTCGTCTCACAGCTCTTCTAGCCTCGAGATCTCTCTCTATCCGTTGCGCGGTCCCTTTCTACGTCGTGCGACTTCCACTGACTTGCGATGACTCCAGCCTTACTGCATCGCTGTGCACCAGGCGACACGTAAATTCCTCCCAACGCTAAGTCCTTAACCTACGGTATCGCGCACCACAGCTCCTCTGCCGGTGCGGTATCGCCTCCCTGTGATACCCTACTCCCGCGGCTCGGTGCACTTAGCGTTGTTCGTGTTGACTTGCAAGACTCAACGTAACAGGCTGTTTAACACTGCGACTAGTGACTGTTTCAAGCAAAGCATAAATGAACCCACATACAACATGCCAATGATTTCAACTTATGTCTATCCTTTTATATTAGTGCAAACTGAACAATGCATACATACATTAAACTGTAAACAAGGCTCATATAACAACTGACAGATGCAACAAGTAAACACAACACACAAAGCAATCACATAACTTACGATTTTAGCGTGGTTCACCTCT
>LPNX010593645.1:1093136-1106152 GCA_001517045.1 Pseudotsuga menziesii | reverse complement strand
TCACGAGGTTTGCAGCTTTACAGTTATTTTCAAGACCAAAGTAAGCTTTCCACCCTGCGTTAATCCTTTTCTCAATGCTATAGTTCTAGTTGAGCTTGTGATGATATCAATTCCTAGGTACTTGTAAGAAGACACTTCCTCCAAGTTGCTATTGTCATACACAAAATTAGCGTATGTGTCCTTCTTGGATTTGATAATCATAACTTTTGTTTTGTCAGTATTAACAGTCATACCCATTGTAGATCAGAAATCTTTAAGAAGACGAAGTTGTTTATCAAGATCAGAAGAACACCTTGCCAGAAGGACAATATCGTCAGCATAAAGAAGAAGGCCTCTAACTTATCAATGTAAATGCCGAAAAGGGTAGGGGAGAGGGGGAAACCTTGTTTAACTCCGATATTACACTTAATATCTTTTGACCACCCCTCATTGCTTTTAAACTTGGCAATTACATTCTCGTAGAGCCTTATCGCAGCAGCTCTTAGCTCGAAAGGAACCTTAAGCTCTTCTAACCTATTCCATAGGTTATTTCTAGACACCGTATCGAAAGCCTTTCTTATACACACACACACACACACACAGATTATTTTGTAACATGGAGATGTGAGTGAGTAAATTGATATTAGTCCGCCTTGCCCTAAAACTGTTGACCATTGAGATAAAAAAAATCATATTTCCTTAGATGTTTCTTCTCCTTGGGTTGAGATTTATTAAACTACATAAAATTCTTGGATCTATTTGTCCATGTGTGTTGAGTTACATAACCTTTTTTATTTAGTTTTATCATTGCAGTAAAACATATCTATATAAATAGCTATATTTCACATATATATACCTCTTTAACCCTATGTAAATAGCTATGTTTTCTCTTGATAAAAGGTCCATCATAGAAATTTGAGATTCTCTAGTGTGTAAGTTCATGATAACTCATGACCTAAATTATTAAAGTAGGTTGTATTCCCCTCCAAAAAATAACCTTTTATTGATGAGGTTATAGGATGTCTCTCTCCAACTCACCTTTTGATATTCCAAATGAAATAAAAACCTATGAGGTGTTAAAAATTTCCCAATATTGAATTTTGGGATTTTTTGGTAGCAGACCTATTTTTAGACCTGCCCAAACCTCACCAGCTTAGTGTGTTCCTTCTTCTTTTTCCACACTCTACAAGCCTAAGCTTAAACCCTCCTATCTGTTCAAGGTTCTACTTTGATAACCCCGCTCCCTCTAACTAAGGTTAGCTTTCCTATAATATCGAGAGCTATAGCTCTCTTCAAAATTCTCATCAAGTTATTCCTCTTAAGCCATGTAGACACCTATCATCTCATCACAAGCAAGCCCTCTCTGTGACTTCATAAGCCCTCAAATTGTTTTTTATTTCTTACCTTCACTACAACAACTCAAAGAACTAATAATTTAAGAGCTTCTCCAAGCTCTCGGTCATATACATTCTTCATATATGTTCATAGGCTCACCTTAATGAAAAGGGTTTAGTCTCCAGATTCGGAACTCGGGCACTTGTCTTCTTTTATGGTTTATCCCTCCACACCGTCCGGGTCTATTTCTCTTGTTCTAATAACTCACAAAAGGGATTGACACTGTTTATAGTTCTTCACCTCATCGCTTCCAACTGCGCTTCATAACTAGGCACTATCACAATCAATTTTTATCACTTAACTCATTCGTTAGACACCTCTTCATTCGCATACGACCCCGCCTTACATGGAAGCTCTGACCACCACGTCACCCTTTAACCATCCACATAGGTTCTGGCTATTTTCCACCACATTCTCCCATCATTCGATCATTTCGAGGACGCGCAGCTATCATCCAACCACTGTGCAGATGCTTTCTTCAATCTTTGCGCACATAAACTTGGATCTATGCCTGCAAACTTCACAATATGTCAATAAATCCCTTCAAAACTAAACCCATTATGTCATTTCGATTGCATATCACCGATTACCGCCATTAGGTCTCAATGCAATGACCATGCCCAGGTCATACTACAGAATGAAAACACAATTCTTTGATTTAAAACCCTTTATATACAAGCCCTAGTTTATACAGTGCAGGAATTTGGATCCTAGACACAGGAAACTATGATAACTCATAAATTCAAAAATAAAACATGAATTTCCATGTCTCTCGATGACAGTAAATCTATAAATAAAATACACATAATCCAGAATCTGAAGAATGTTTTTCGTAACACAGAGTTTTTCACTAAATTCATAGAACTACAATCTATTACATATTATTCATTCTGAGAGGAAAGTCTTGTAGCTATCCTAGAGCTTTCTCCATTGATATCCATACAAAGATCCTCTCTCCCCTCTCTAACCATGACTAGCTCTCCCCACTACCTTTCTTGTGTCCCTCTCTTGATCATACGGGAGAGAAAAAAAACCTAACTACTAACAACCCTCCTGCATAAACGGAGGAATCTACTAAATTTAGAAAACTAGTTCCTATAATCACTCAACAACTTAACCTACTTGGCCTGATCTCCTTATAGGAAGTATCAAAGTGCCAACTAGCCCTATTTTTACTCAACAACTAACAACAAATCAATTACTGAAATAATAAAGCATCTAATCAATAACTCCTTTGGATTAAGGACTGTTTTTCCTCTTTGCTTAAGCCACAACATGTCACCAGCTTGTCACATTGTTTTCTCTGCCATGGTGCTCCTACATCAGACTCCCAAGGTAGGAAAATTATGGGCTCCATGTCATATGCATCCAATGCCCAATCACCTAGGTTCCAAACCTTGTACCGCATCTTTCCACTGCCTTCATTTCCATTACATTTTAGTTCTAGCCTCAACTTACTAGGATTCCACACTTTATGTTGCAATATTCCATTGCACTCACCCAACACTTATTTTTCAGCTGATGAATTAAAACAAATCACTTGTTCCTTCTCCATATTGCACATTCTCCTGGATTTCCTTGACATCACTATCCACCACTCATCAAGCTTTTCATCTAACTTCACTTATTTAGTTTTAATTTCTTGATTGCTCATCTCTACCATCCTTTCATTCTCAATGTCCTTGAGGACGTATTCCTCTGCAACAATTACTTGTAGTCCTTGAACTACAAATTCACTCCCATACTTAAGTTCTTTCATCAAATATTTCAGCAACCTATCTCTCTTGTGATGTCTTCCACATTATTTATCATAATTATGATAATCATAGCATTTTGTTTCTTCTTTTATCACAAGAAAACTGTATCTCTCTAAATTGAACATCTTATTTGCTCCGTTCACTAATTTATGTTTAGAAGCATACTTGACAATTCCATCTTCTTCACTGTTTCTCAAGAAAAATTGTTGTTCATCATCACGATACTGCGACAACATAACTTCATCATCATTGTGAGACCTCAAAGGCTCACTTCAGATTTCCCTATTTCTACACATAAGTTTGTATCAGATTTACACAAATCCTCATACACAAAGTCTTCACTGTGTTTGCTCAAGAATTCAGATTTCTTGACTACCTCTTTTCCAGATTTGTCATTGATGACAATTTCCTCATCTTCACTCAGTTCCAATTTCACAATATGAATGTTCATTTTCTTTTTTGCTAGTCTATCCTCCAAGAGACTCAGCTCATAACAAAAATATACCAACTCATTTGGAACTTCTTCCAAAATCGCTACACTTTCTTCATCATTTTCTTCCTATGTAGTTATTGTCAACCAGCCTTCTTTATCTTGTCTTCCCTCAAGATTATCATCCTTTAGTAACCGATGAGCATCTACAAACTCTTTAGCAGCAACATCTAATAGCTTCTCTCCTTTAGCTTCATCCTTCCATAATTGTTCAATATTTAGAAAGTCTTCCACAAGAGTGTTCAGTAATTTCCCCTTTTTCTTATTCACAAGATTATAGTACTCTTCTTTATTTTCTTGAAAAAACTGAGTTTTTCCTTTCTCTTCTTCTGTGACAACACCAGAGAGTTCTCCTACTTCAATAAACCTTGCATTCACATACAAAACATTTGTTTTAGAATCATGAGATTCTAAGATCTCGTTAGATGATTTCACCATCAGTCCTTTCAGTTGAACTCCATTATCAAAACACATCATCAAGTTCTTCTTGAATTGTATACCCACTTCATCAGTTTTCCAAAGGAAAATTTCTAATTCATGTTCACATGAATAGACTTCTTTATGCATTATATTTCCTTTCTCCAACTCATCCTTCTTGATTTCTCTATCCTTCCTCAATACTAACGACTATAGTCTTTTCCTCTGTTTTAATTTAAACCACTCCATTCTCTTTCTCTTATTCACCCATCCATAATGTTCACATTAGAGGAAATTTCAACTCAAAATGGGCCTTTTAACTTTTATTCAAATTCCATGTCATCATGTGTTAGCCAATGAAATTGATTTAAATTTGAAATACCGTATAGGTCTTAAACATTTTTTTAATATAAATTTGGGGATAGGTATCATAAAAAAAACTACTTTTTTTGTTTGTATTTTTGACATATCTCCCTGTGTTTTTACTCAAATTTCGATCGGGAGAGCTCGTTGGATGCGGAATTTAATTCCGCATCCAATGATCTCTCCCGATCGAAATTTGAGTAAAAACACTTGGAGATATGTCAAAAATACAAAGAAAAAAGTAGTTTTTAAATTTTCATCCTCCAAAATTAATAAATATTATTTTATGAGTTCATTTTAGGAGGCCCATTTTGAGTTGAAATTTCCTCTAATGTCTTCATTTATTTCCTGAATCAGTCTCTCTAGTTTACTAAGTCTTTATCTGATATCAATAAGCTCTTTATCATTTCCCTTCTGACTTGTAATCTGAATGTAGTTCAGCTAAACATTATTCTTCACCTGATTCTAGTCCTTCTCTATGTTCCTCATATGATTATAGATAATCATCTTTCTGGGATTTATTTTATAGTATCAAGAAACTGTCTTTATTTCCTCATATCTGAGCAATCATGATGGCTATAGTCAGCCATCTCCTCCTTTACTTGTGTGACAGTTTTAAGTGACTGTCTAGCATAATTCAAGCCTCTAAAACTTGCAGGCATCCACCAATGGTTAGTTTCAAAATCATACGGTTTTAAGGCCTCTTTCATAGTTTCAAAAATCAGTTCTTCTAACTCTTTTCCATCCTTCCATCAATTCATGAAACCACCATCTAATCTCATGTATTCATCTTCATCACTACTCTCATTAAGAGAAGATCCTTGTTCAGGTTCAAATAGATAAACCTCTTCCTCAGCACACATTCTTTGCTGCAACTCAACCTCTGTGAGTCCTTCATCGAACTGAACTCTTGTGTCATACTTCAGTCTCCTTCATAACTGAATTCACTTGATTATTTTCCTCTAAGGAACCCATCCATACCTTTGGTCCTCCATATTCCTCCATACAAACTCTTCCATTACTTCCAGCTGCACTTTCATTTCAACCAACACCTAATCAAGCTTTTCCTGACTTGATCTTCTACTGACGATATCTGTTGGTTTCTCTCTTCTGATTGTGACTCCTTCTTGAACCTCTAAGAAAACCATCAATGATCATCTCTTATTTTCTCTGTGGACTCATCCTATTCCACCTTGTGAGCTGCAAACAACCACTTTTACTTTTGAAACAAGTACAACACTTGTTCCCAGTTCCAATTCATCTCTTGGTGACTCTGCTTCTTCTTGTCTCTTCACACAAAACCTTCCCTTGAGCACTCCTTCTCTTCAACTATCAAAGCTGATAGGTTTTTTCCTTATACCTACTCACCTTCCTTGGAGAACTACAGTTAGTCTCCTTCCCCAGCAATACACTTTTCTACTTTGGTTCATTCGCAATCTTCACATGCTTTCACCTTCTTCAAATACTGATGCCGCCTTCTCTAATCCTGCTAGCTGAAATTTCTAAATATTTTCCCTTCTTTAAGAGATTTGCTTGCTCTTCTCCTTCAAATCCTCCATGCTATAACTCACTATTTGACTTCTTCCCTTTCATATATTTCCTTCCAAGTACACATGCATGTTATCTCATACAATCAAATGACGAACCATATACACTTACCAAACTTCCTCAACCTTGCTTGGTTGAAACTCTTTTGTTGTCTACAACTTCTTTTGTTGCAAACTCTTCACAATTCACTATACACAAATAATTCTCTTTTGTAAAGTTCTCATTTGTTTTTCCCAAAGAAATTTCACTGCTCTAATACCAAAATTGGTAGCAGACCTATGATTAGACCTACCCAAACCTCATCAGCTTAGTGTGTGTCTTCTTCTTTTTCCACACTCTACAAGCCTAACATTAAACCCTTTTATCTATTCAAGGTTCTGCATTGATAACCCCTCTCCCTCTAACTAAAGTTAGATTACCTCTAATCTTGAGAGCTATACCTCTCTTCAAAAATCTCATCATATTATTCCTCTTAAGCCATGTAGACAGCTATCATCTCATCACAATCAAGCCCTATTTGTGACTTCATAATCCCTATATTTTTTTGTATTTCTGACCTTCACTACAACAACTCAAAGAACTAAAACTTTAAGACCTTCTCCAAGCTCTCGGTCATATACATTCTTCATATATGTTTATAGGCTCACCTTAATGAAAAGGGTTTAGTCTCCAGAATTTGAAACTTGACCACTTGTCTCCTTTTATGGTTTATCCCTCTACACCTTCAGGGTCTATCTCTTGCATTCTAATGATTCAAAAAACAGCTTGACACTCCTTAGAGTTCCTCACCTCATCACTTCTAACTGTGCTTCATAACCAAGCACTATTTCAATCAATTTTTAGCACTTAACTTATTCCTTAGACACCTCTTTCTTCAGATACAACCTCGCCTTACCTACAGGCTCTGACCACCACATCACCCTTTGACCATCCACATATGTTCTGGATATTTTCCATCGCATTCTCCCATCATTCGATCATTTCTAGGATGCACAGCTACCATCCAACCACTGTGCAAATGCTTTCTTCAATCTTTGCGCACACAAACTTGGATTTCTTCCTGCAAACTTCACAATACGTCAACGAATCCTTTCAAAACTAAACCCATTAGATCATTTAGATTGCATATCGTTAATTAATGCCATTAGAACTAAAATATATGACCATGCCTAGGTCATACTACAAAAAGAAAACACAATCCTTTGATTTCAAACCCTATATATACAACCAGTGCTCGATTCACAAATCTGGAAATCTCTGAGTTACAAGCCCTAGTCTATATAGTGCAGGAATTTGGATCCTAGACATAGGAAACTATGATAACTCATAATTTCACAAATAAAACATGAATTTCCTTATCAATCGAGGACAATAAATCTATAAATAAAGTACACATAATCGAGCTTATGAAAATGCTTTTTGTAACACATAGGTTTTCAATAAATTCATAGAACTACAATCTATTACATATTATTCATTCCAATAGGAAGGTCCTACATCTATCCTCAAGCTCTCACCATTGATATCCATATAGATATCCTCTCTCCCCTCTCTAACCGTGACTAACTCTCCCCCCTACCTTTATTTTGTTCCTCTCTTGATCATCCAAGAGAAAAAAAAACCCTAACTACTAACAACCCTCCTACATAAATGGAGGAATCTACTAAATTTAGAAAACTAGTTCATGTAATCACTCAACAACTTAACCTACTTGTCTTGATCTCCTCGCGGGGAGTATCAAAGTGCCAACTAACCCTATTTTTACTCAACAGCTGACAACAAATCAGTTACTCAAATAATAAATAATCTAATCAATAACTCCTTTGGATTTAGGACTGTTTGTCCTCTTTGCTTAAGCCACGACATGTGACCAACTTGTCACATTACTGGCTCTGCCATGGTGCCTTTGTACCAGTTTTATTTTATTCCTTTATTGTGAAATGTATAATGACTTAAAACACAGTAGTACATGTGAACTTTTTTCCCACACCAAATCATTACCATAGAAACACATTTCTATCGCTATAGCGACGAATAGAATCCCAAATATTTGTCACAAAATTATTATCGCATTAGCCACACTTTGAATATTCCATTAGTATAACTACGGAACATTGATGACACATGGTGATTGTGGCATTTTCTTCAAAAACCAATAGGCGTTGATATAGCGACGTTTATTTGTCGCTATAGCAATGGTGGGGCATCTCTATAGCAACGGTTTATTGTGGCAAAAATAAGCGACTAAGTCAAATTCTGTCATTTCAACGATGTTTGGGAGTAGCCATATCAATGAAAAAATTTCGCAAAAAGAAGCGCCTATTTCTTATTGTGTCACGGGAGAGACGAAATATTGTCACAAAATCAAGAAACTATTTTATATTGTGTCAGTATAGCGACATACATTGGTCCCAATAACAACGTCAATGCGTCGCTATAGGCACGAAAGTATGTTCAAACCAATAAATTCCCAAGTCATTTTTTGTTTCTATAGCAACGGTATATCGTCATTATAAAGACGACAATCTTTCGCTATAGCAACAAGATATTGTCACAACTTAGAAGTTCCTACGCATAAATTCGTCGCTATGTCGGTATAAAAACAGAAGTACAACATTATAGTGACACTTACTATGTATTTTTTTTAAATATACATATAAAATTCGTAGCAAATATTACATTTCAATTCTAGGCATACATGGGTTCTAGAAAGGATTTTACAACCTAAACATTGGTATCATTACATCAGGAAGAAAGGAAATATCCAAGCGATTTTTCATTTCATTGCTTTTCATAATAATTTTATATGCACTAGTATAAAAATTCCTAGATATCCTAAAAATTTCATTTATGCATGCTTACCTTCTTATAATTTACAAGCAAATTGTTGATGCATTCCTAAATTGATTGAAACAAATGTCTTTAAGAAACACATGTTGTTGGTATCTGATTATGTGGCTTATATTGGTAGTAAAGTTGGTTATAATTCAGCTAGTTAACGATATTTTTATCATGAAGAGCAAATGGCTAGAACTTGACATAAGCATACCCTTGATGATATCATTAATAGGGGGAGAATTCAATGAACTCTAGAAGTATTGAAGAAATGCAACACCCTTTTGAAGACCTTTAATCATGTGTCTAGGGTAACCATAGTTACAATTTCCCTAATATTAGACTTCTTTATTCGTGATATCATCTGGGTTTTGAAAAGACTGTTCCAAGGAAATAGTAGGTGTTGTAGTATTGTTGAAGACTTTAATCCTTCTCCAAGCAAAGAGAATATTGGTAATCATTTGGGATCAACTTTCGGAGCATATATTTGTGATGAAAAGGAGCATAAGTAGTGGATGAAGTCTTGAGGAATGAAATTCTTTGAATACTTATTGAAGGTCCTTGCATAAATCCAATTACAAGTGATACTCATAAGTAATTTTTAAAACATGTTTAAATCAATACCTCAAGAAGATCGAAGAAGCAAGGAGAATAAGTTTTTTGGTACAAACTTAGTAGCATAAGTATTAGCATTCACAAATTATTGATTAAATGACATTATCCTTGACATTGAAAGTGAATTTGATGGAAAACAAGTCTGACTGATGAATCTGCAAGGTCATTAATTGATCCTGGCCAAGACTTTTGAAAGAATTTGTATAGATCAAACCATTGAAGACAATTGAAGAAATAAAGGATGCATTCCTCAAAGCACATATCATGGAGTAAACAAACAAAGGTTAGGAGTTGGTCTTGGACAGAGTTGAGAAATATATCCTAAGGTGAAGCTTGCAACATAACAAACAAGTGGGATAGAGATCTGATATAGCATATCTCAGCCTCATGGACATAATAAGAAACATTCTTTATCGCTAAAAAGGATTTGAAATCCAGGACTTTTGTAGAAGAAGGTGATCAGCCCAAAATGAGAAGTGACGTATGAAACCATATTAGATTGCTTTTGTGAGTATAAAAGAACAAGATCAAGTTCAAGAGGAGAAGACCCATAAAATGCATTTGCAACAGTGACCTTCCAAACAGAAACATACTTCTAAGATCATTCATCACTTATATCATAAGTATAGAATAACAAATTTAAAGTACAGCATGATAATTATCGATACGTTCATTATAGCATCAAAAGAACTAAAGAAGACTTGAAGAAGCCACAATAAGAAAATGTTTGACACTGATTGAGTCTTATTCTCTCGGATAACATCAATTTACAAATGTTGAAGGTCAAATATTAAAAGGAATACTCAGTAAGATACAACAAAATAGTAAGACATAAGTCCCAACTTTCTAAACCAATGAAAGGATCTAAATGTAGCAATTTAAGAACTGAAAGACAGCCTAAAATGTAGTATACTTGTGTGGGATTGCATGATAACTAATATCAGAAGCTAACATGTAAAAGAGCACCTCTCAGATCTCCAAATAAGGACATTCATGTACCACTAAACCAAGAACATAAACTAACCATTTTAGGCAGTGAATTAGAGAGGACAAAAAATCTAAACTTCTTTGTGTCTCACATGATCAAAAGACATGTTGAAAATAAGAATAAAATTTTGGTAGGTTATGATTTACGAAGAGATAAAACTACTGATATGCATCTTGGCTCAAGCATTTGAACCTATGTGACTAATTTATGGATATTATTTAACTAATATTTATTGGGAGATAGATAGTGCTCTTTTTTCTGGTTCTATTGGGACTTCCAGTTGTGATGCTTGTCATAGTGCTTATCTTGGAAATTTTTCTCAATCAACTCATGATGGAACCTGTTCAAATAGGTATTTTCAGAAGCTGGCCAGAAGCCCATGCCTGGGAGCCTTATGATCATAGCCTTAATATTTTGACCCTTTTTATAAATACCTAAAGAGTAGAGGAAGGAAACTTAGTGAAAAACAATGAAAAATAAATGTCACACTCCATATTTGAAAATTCAACAAAAGTTCAGGATCAAAGCCATTCAATAGGAGAAAATTCAAAATTTACCTTGGTAGCATCCCATCCTAGTCGTATACCAAGATAAGGACCTTCTCTGTCTTTCAATTCACTAGACTACGCAAGGCACCACTCTAAAGACATAAGATCCATAAAAATTTCTAATGCACATTTCAGCTCATTTGGAGAAAATCTGCCAACTCTTAGGTAGATTCAACTCATTTGTATTTTATAGTTATTTTTCTCAACTATTCAAACTCAAAGATGAAACAATGAGACAAGCATGTCCAATATAGAAAAACAATAACTCAATATCCTTCATGTTCAGGATATCCCAAAAGCAATGAGTTACAATAACCATTAAAGTACTTAAAATAATAACAGTAATAAGAATAGTGATCTATATCAGATCTAAGTTGTTAATGAAAGACAACAATACATAACAGTAGCATGATATACCATATCTTAACCAATTATAAAATCAACATAAGATGTTAGGGAAAAGCTCCCTTATCCTCGAAAAAATGGTTCTAAACGGTATTCAACCTATCAGCGTTAGGTTACTTGCATGAGACTCAACTAGACAATGATACTTGTCAAAAAAGAGAACCCAGAACTAGAAAATAATGTAAAATGGATCATCCAACCCTCACAAATAAAAAATAGTAGCAGCACAGCAGTACAACAATTTCGCAATAAATAACCACATCAAAGTACTCCAAAAAATGTCATACGAGGTAGCGATATGGTAGATGGAACCTAACGAGGGTTCAACAAGTGAACACAAGGGTACAAGAAAGAAGAAAGTAGATGATGTGGACAGGTCTTACAAAGTATAGAAAAAGTATTCAAAACATTTTTTAGCTCATCCCCCCAGCTGATGTAAATAATGCCAGCAAAAATCCACAAAATGTTCAAAATTTCCATGTGGTCATGTTTAACTGGCTACGAGAATTTTGTCTTAGTCTTGCATTCATAGTGCAATACTTGCAGGCAAGGTTTAGAAAAATGCATGCAGGAAGAAGAAAAATACACGCATGAGTGAAGGAGATGTCATTAAAATGCACACAGGGTCTCCAATATTCCTGCAAGTGGAGGAGACAAATGCCAGCCAAACCTCAATAATATCCTCAAGCCTCAAATATGCCCATTCTTGAGAGTAAAAACACCCCCAGGGAAATAGAGAAATAAAAATGCCCTTAGGGAAATAGAGTAAAAATGTCTGCAGCTTGTAAAAATTCATGCAACTAGTTACATCAATTCATGCAACTTGTAAAAATTCAAAATACACATACATCAATTCTCCAATTTGGATAAGTTGTTGATTTGGGAAAATGTCTACAGCCTGTTGAGAAATACCCTGCATCTAGTTTGTAAATTCCAGTTGGACTGTTAAAATTCCCACAGGAATAAAAAATATGCACGCGTGTCCATACAAATGCTCGCAGAAATGCACAAAAGTTTGAAAAATGCCCGCAGGAAGCCATAGCAATAGATGAAGTAAAATGAAAGAATAAATTAGGTACATTATGTTTGTAGAAATCCACATTTGTGAGATATTAATTTTCATCGATTCTGAAGATATAAGTGAGACAAATTAAATATCCTGAGATGAACATACCAACAAGGTTTCAGGGGGAGCAGTATGGTTAGATAAAGAAAATCAAATAAAGTGAAGCAGCATTGTGATGTTGTCTTTGATGCATGCTTACCTTTTATGAATTTAGTATATGACTATTGATACATTCATTATGCGAGCATGTCCTTAGATTTCATGGGCATTTCAATGATAAAGTTAAACATTTGACAGGTAAATCTAAGTTAAAGTTGTTATGAGAATCCTAAGCTCATAAATATATTCTGCAAAGAGTGGAAGCTCATAATCATCATCACTGGATAAGGAAGATCATGTAGTCATTTTATCTTCCTCGTATCAATTCACAAAGGTGTGGACAGCCCCTTGAGGATAACCATAGTCCTCGAAATATGTCACACATATTCAAAAATAAGATATGCAACAAAACTGAACAAACATTTCGCATATAAATTGTAAAAAATAAAAAATATAGGTATATTAATTGTTTTAATCAACACAAGGCTATCAAATAGAGAGATGCATTAAT
>LPNX010593645.1:1081100-1093129 GCA_001517045.1 Pseudotsuga menziesii | reverse complement strand
GGGGGGGGGAGTGAATCATTATTGTTACCTTTTTCACAATTTTAACCACTTTTAAATTAATAAATAACAAACATAATCAACAAGATACAAAGAAAAAAAATTATCGTGGAATCCCAACTGGTAAAAACAACAAACATGTTCTATAACTTCAAAATTACATTTTCAACTGGTTTTAATAATTTCAAAAATATCTTATATCTTATACTTCTATCGATACAAAGCACATAGTCTATGTCAAAAATGTATCCTATAGCCCATCATCAAAGGTGTACAAAATAAAGCCTCAATCCAGCACCAAAAAGACTTTCCATCCAGCCAAAAGAAGCACATAATGAGCCTTGAAGGCTTATCCAAGGAACCAACTAGAGGGTAAAGTGAAAATCCCCCCGAGGTAACGCATTTATATTCAATGAAAATGGCTTATCCAAAGGAGCAGTCAATAGAGCATACTGAAAGGCTCAAAAAATATTGAATCTTTTCTAAGAAAGATGAGTAAGACACAACAAGTATGTTGAATAACATAACTTAAAATAAAGGGATGGTATTGCTCCCAATAGACTCTCCATCCAACCTCTCAATATAGGAGAGTTTTCACATCTCAAGAGAAAGTGCTTCCTTGGACTAATCCACATGGGATATTCATTTTATAGATTGTGTATGGTGTTCTAGTGAATTTTTCCATGCTGCTAATATTCAAATATAGTTTTTAATTATTAGCTTTTACATAATACAACTATTTTTATAGTAATATTTATTTTCATATTTTAAATATTGTGTTTAGAAAACGGTGTTGGGTACACCATCGTTGATATTACATTGTAAAATTCATTCATATATTTAGACAATAATGTAACATTTTGTAACACTAGACAATATAGTAGAAGAAGAAACCAAATTTATTATATATAAATAAGAATCCAAAATCTAGGGCCACATAAAGGTTGTCGATAATAAAAATTTCATTTTGACGTTGTTACAATTATTGATCACTTGTCCTCATCCAATTGGGGTGATATGTCCACATTACAAAGAGTGCTTGTTTTCTACTAATAAAATTTCCAAAAATATACAACTTGCAGTAACAACACTCAACTGTATTGATCATCAATCATTGCTTGAAGTTCTAAAGTCAACCAGGTTGCTTCCATGCCCCATATATACATCGTTATCAGCGTATATTCATCCTAATTTATTTGAATTTTTTGTTCATTGACGTTATTTCGTTCCATATTTTCATGTTCCATATACAGTGTAATGGATGTATATACATTTATAGATAATATAATATTCAAAATTGTTTAAATAGAAAAATGTATCAATTCAATGAATGAATCAGAAACTTCACACATACTTTGGAAACCATTCCTTATGTCAGTCCTTAATATATCATTTGTTCGATCGTCTCCATATTTCGATTCATATTAGTTTAATATGCCATGATAAAGAATAGATATAATTATTTTTATTAGTATTATTATTCCATTAATTAGGGACATTATAAATCTATATAGTTATTTACAAATTGTTCAATTAACCCTTGATACATAAACATATACTAAGAAACCTTACTTAATCAAATGTCACTCAAATTATTGGATGGTTTTCACCGTATATTAGCACATGTTAAAAAACATCCATGTTTAATTTAAATTAATTATGATACGCACATCACAGAAAATAAATATTTTGAAGCAAACCACAAGCACACACAAACTTTGCAATCAAACATTTTTCTCCTTGTCATATTGTATGATGCAAAAAATGGGTGCCATTTCTTTGGTTTCTGCTACAACAAAAAAATGAAAATGAGTGTTTCATGCAATAATTAAACTCTATGCACATTAAAAAAAAACAATGATTACATACATTTGATGCACATTGATATTGGGATGGCTTCCCCTATGATGTGATTATATTCATTCCTTTGTCTATAGCATGGTACACTTTTTTTTACATTCATGCTAGCATATTTAAATATCATGTCATTCTTCCTCTCGAATTTTAGCAATCTTCCTGAGAAATGAAAAGCACAATGAAACAAATGATAAATATTTATATGAAAATAATCTTAGAAAAAAATTAACAAAAAATGTTTGGAAATAGTATATACATATTAAATACTTTTTTACCATAAATACATTTTAAAACATTATTTCTTTTTGTTGTATGTTTTTTTCCATTGTAAGCATCATTGGTATTAGTGCCCACTATTTCGAAAATGCTTCATGTTGTTTAATTATAACTTGATTCTCAGATTCATTGGATTGATTTTTGTACTATAAATGAAAACTAAGCCTACACATTCTTTCTAATATATCCCTCTAACTCCACTTGAACTAGAGACCAAATCATCATCATTTAGATTCTTCTTAATTTTTATGTTTTTAGGGTGTACTACTTCCTCACTCTCCATTCATGCACAACATTCAACAAATTTTAAATCTTACCATTGAAACATGATAAGTTATTCTTGAAAAGTATTGTTAGTCAAAACTAAAAAAAACTCATGTTAATCTCTTGTTAATCCACATAACTTGGTTTTCATAATCTCAATGGGCTAGCCCAAGTGGTTGAGTGTTGTAAGTTGTGAGCCAAAAGTCTTGGGGTAAAATCCTTGAGTGGCTATACATTGCTATATAAGGCCCTCACTTGATGTCCCCATTCGGTTAGCTCCATAATTACAACAAACATGGATTGGCCCCTTTGGTTGGGCCCATGTTATTTCTTCTCATGGATGTAGAATCCCCCACTAGGGGGTTTGTAAACCACAACATAAAAAACAATCCATAGTTCGCAAAAAATTTTTTTTTTTTTGCTTAGCTTCTTGACTCAAATTATAATTAATCTTATAAAGTTTTCTTAAATTTTTTCGCTACATGACTTGCATAAACCAACACACAACATTAAACATAAATATAATCCCAATGTATTGCTTCATATTAAAATAACAAAACAATTACCATTTTATTTTTGTTGGATGTGTGTCCCTCTCTCCCTTCGATGTGTATTTTATTTTGTAATATTTTATGAACCATGTTTTATCAATGAATTCCCTGCATAATGAAACACATAAACTATAATAAAAAAATTACACAATAAGTAAATAATTTCAGGTAAATATGTTTTCAAGAAAAATGGTGCTTACATTACAGAAATTACGCGCCATTGTGCAATATATGAGAAAATGAACCGATGTGTGTTATATGTAAATAGGCATTGTAAATTAATTTTCCTTTTTAAATAACAAACTTAAAATGTATTTCCTATAAACATAAATGCAACGATGCACCATTTTTAAATGTGCACTGAAAATAATGTAAGCATTTTTTTAAAGTATGATAGGGATAGTCTTAACAATTCGTATTCAAATGGAAACACATTATGATATTAGTCCAGGAGTGACTAAAATTTATGTATATATGTATATGAAAATCAAATATTTCTATGAAATAGAAAATAAAAAGAAACCAAGAAGAACCCTAGAGTTTGTAGTGATGAAAATAAATCTAAAGGAAGAAGAACATAATGACTTGCATCATTGAAGGTAACTCTTATATTATCAATTTTATTAAAAGATATTATAAAATTTATTTCATTTTTATATCCTTTGAAGGAAAATGACATGAAATGTCTCCTCTGTAGATTTGTATGTGCCCACAATGATCCCTTACGTACTTTCTCTTAAATGAAATCTCTCTCCAAACTCTTCCTTGGAAAACCTCTCTTACATTAGTCACTCAATATTTTGGGAAAAAAGGTTTATGGATTATAATTTTCTTTTGTTTATAACCTCATTGTCTTAAAATTAAATTTCTACAAATTTTTCCATTTGATATTTCGACAAGTCGATGATAAACACACATATCATTTTGTTTCTAGTTTTTAGTGCACAAATTTGAACATATCGCACTGGTGAAGTAGTTTTATACAAGTGTGCCATGTAATATTATAAAATTAAACATTTATATTTGTGTATTTTTTTGAAATAGCGGTCCATTCAATAGTCAATTTCACACTGGCATGATTTCTTAACAAAAGTACATTGATGACATATAAAGACAAAAACTACAAGTGTAAACTTATGGAATGAATAGTTTGTGGAGGTATGTCCTTTGTATTTCTACTTGGAAATTATTTTATCAATGAAATTATTTATGTGGTGCACTATTTCATATTGATTATTATGAAGAACCTATGTGCTTATGAATTTTTTAGCACATCGATTATGATATATGAAACCAAAATATAGTTTGTTTCCCAGTTTAGTTTTTTAAGAGTGAACACATGTATTGATTGTATGCTTCACTCAACTGTATTCGATAAAAGAGACATAAATCAAATGGATGATTCTTCAAATTTCATCTCTTTTCATATCATTTAAAGCTTAATTTCTTTTTTTGCATCACTCATAAGTCAATATTTATTTATATTCGATTTTATGTTTCCTTTTCATGTGCATTTGAATAATTCGGTAATAATTCGGAATAACCCGAACCCAAACACAAGGCTAAGGTTAGTAAGGAAGTATCGCATATGCATTCTGTAAAAGTTAAATATCGCATATGCGATATGGATACAATTCTTTTTAATTAACAGGCAGTTTTTTTACATGATCTCCAAAACGCATTTGTGATATATCGCATATGCGATTTAGTGCTCACTAAATATGAAACTTGACTGATCAATGCTTATGAAATATTAAAATATTAAATATCAAATGCATATCAAACTTGGACTGAAATATGTTAAAATTCTATAACCTTACAATGGATCCCATACCAATGGCTCTCACCTCCAAACCTATCCTTGGACCATGGTAGTGTCTATGATGATGATGATCACGAATACTATGATTATGATGATGAGGATGAGGATGAGGGTGATCATGATGATGATGATGATGATGATAAGGATGATGATGATGATGATGGTGATGATCACGATGACGATGATGATGAACAATGATGGTGATGTTGATGATGATGATGATGATGACGATGACGATGATGATGAACAATGATGGTGATGATGAGGAGGAGGAGGATGACTATGATGATGATGATGAGGATGAGGGTGATGATGATGATGAGAATGATGGTGATGATGATTATGATGAGGATGAGGATGAGGATGATGATGATGATGATGATGATGATGGCGATGACAATGATGATGATGATGATGATGATGATGATGATGGCGATGACGATGATGATGATGATGATGATGATGATGATGATGAGAACGATGATGAAGAACAATGATGGTTCATGATGATGATGATGAATACGATGATGATGATGATGAGGACTATGATGGTGATGATGATGATGATGATGATGAGCATGAGGATGGTGATGATGATCATGATGATGATGATCACAAGGATGATGATGGTGATGATGATGATAAACAATAACGGTGGCGATGATGATGAATAATGATGGTGATGATGACGAGGAGGACGAGGATGACTATGATGATGATGACGAGCATGAGGGTGATGACGATGACGACGACGACGACGATGATGATGATGATGATGATGACCATGATGATGATGATGAGGATGAGGGTGATCATGATGATGATGAGGATGAAGATGATGATGGTGATGGTGATGATGAGGAGGAGGAGGAGGAGGATGACTATGATGATGATGACGAGGATGAGGGTGATGATGATGATGGTGATGATGATGATGGTGATGATGATGACCGTGATGATGATGAGGATGATGATGGTGATGATGATGATGATGATGAGAGTGAGGATGAGGATGATGAGGATGAGGATGAGGATGATGATAATGACGATGCTGATGAGGAACAATGATGATGATGATGATACGTTTAGTTCAAACTTTGCTTTCATTCTATTTTCAAGCATTTTCAATGGAATGGTGATGATGAACAATGATGAGGAGGAGGAGGAGGATGATGACTATGATGATGATGAGGATGATGATGATGATGATGATGATCACGATGACGATGATGATGAACAATGATGGTGATGATGATGATGATGATGATGATGATGATGATGATGATCACAATGAATATGGCTATGATGGTGATTATGATGATGATGATGATAAAAGTAATGATATTTCACTCACTTACTATAAATACTAATTACTAAATCTTGAAAACCGTCGAAATCTTTAATACACATATAAACACTCATTACACTGATGGCCATACACTTGTTTGAAGATTCTTGGTACCAGATCATCTGTTCTATTCTATGGACCGTACATTTGCAGACATCGATGAACAACTGTACACCCCTCATATCTCTCCCATCCCCCCTCCCCCCCATATATCTCCCATAACCATCCCTCCCTTCCCCTTATATTTCTCCTCCCTTCATCCCCCCCATATATGTCCCCTACCCATCTCTCCCTCCCATGATTCCCTCTACACCTTCCTCTCCCTCCTTTGACACTTATCCTTTCAATTAATACAATTTCTTTAATAATCATGGAAAATAAATTGGTAGAGTTCTATGACTTCACTATAGCATTAAGATAATATTGTAGGATATGGGCGCTCGTACGAAGTTGGTTACACTTTTTAGTGCCACTTCAAAAATCGGAAACGCTCTTCCGAAGTGTAAATCGAGAACACATATGCGTTATTAATGGTACGTTCGGAATAACCCAAACCCAAACACAAGGCTAAGATTAGTAAGGAAGTATCGCATATGCATTCTGTAAAAGTTAAATATTGCATATGCAATATAGATACAATGCTTTTTAATTAACGGGCAGTTTTTTTACATGATCTCCAAAACGCATTTGCAATATATCGCATATGCGATTTAGTGCTCACTAAATATGAAACTTGACTGATCAATGCTTATGAAATATTAAAATATTAAATATCAAATGCATATCAAACTTGGACTGAAATATGTTAAACTTCTATAACCTTACAATGGATCCCATACCAATTGCTCTGACCTCCAAATCTATCCTTGGAACATGGTAGTGTCTATGATGATGAGGATGAGGATGAGGGTGATGATGATGATGGTGATGATAAGGATGATGATGATGATGATGATGATCACGATGATGATGATGATGAATAATGATGGTGGTGATGATGATGATGATGATCACGATGATGATGATGATGAACAATGATGGTGGTGGTGATGATGATGAACAATGATGGTGATGATGAGGAGGAGGAGGATGACTATGATGACGATGATGAGAATAAGGATGATGATGATGATGAGGATGATGGTGATGATGATTATGATGATGATGAGGATGAGGATGATGAGGATGATGATGATGATGATGGCGATGACGATGATCATGATCATGATGATGATGACGACGATGATGAGGAACAATGATGGTTGGCGATGATGATGATGAGGAGGACTATGATGGTGATGATGATGATGAGAATGAGGATGAGGATGGTGATGATGATGATGATGATGATGACAAGGATGATGATGGTGATGATGATGATGATAATGATGATGAACAATGACGGTGGCGATGATGATGAACAATGATGGTGATGAGGAAGAGGAGGAGGAGGATGACTATGATGATGAGGAGGAGGATGAGGGTGATGACGACGACGATGATGAAGATGATGATGATGATGATGATGAGGATGAGGATGAGGTTGATCATGATGATGATGAGGATGATGATGGTGATGATGATGATGAGGAGGATGGTGATGATGATGATGATGATGATGAAGATGATGATGACGATGAGGATGATGGTGATGATGATGATGATGATGATGACGACGACGATGGCGATGAACAATGATGGTGATGAGGAGGAGGAGGATGATGAACATGATGATGATGATAAGGATGAGGGCGATAATGATGATGAGGAGGATGATGATGATGATGATGATGATGACGATGATGAGGAACAATGATGGTTGATGATAATGATGATGATGAATAGGATGGTGATGATGAGGAGGAGGAGGACTATGATGGTGATGATGATGATGATGAGGATGCTGATGATGATGATGATGATGATGATGACGATGATGATGAATAATGATGGTGATGAGGAGGAGCAAGAGGATGATAACTATGATGATGATGATGAGGATGACCATGATGATGATAATGAGGATAAGAGTGATGATGATGACAAGGAGGATGATGAGGATGATGATGGTGATGATGGTGATGATGATGAGGATGGTGATGATGATGATGATGATGATGATGATGACAATGAGGATGATGATGGTGATCATGATGATGATGATGACGATGACAATGACGATGACGATGACGATGAAAAATGATGGTGATGAGGAGGAGGACGACGACGACGACCATGATGATGATGATGAACAATGATGGTGATGATGATGAGGAGGAGGATGATGATTAGGAGAATGAGTGTGATGATGATGATAATGATGTCGATGATGATGATGATGATGATGAACAATGATGGTGATGAGGAGGAGGAGGAGGAGGATGACTATGTTGATGATGATGAGGATGAGGGTGACGACCATGATGATGATGATCAGGATGAGGGTGGTGATTATAATGATGATGATGATGATGATGATGATGATGATGATGATGACAATGATGATGAACAATGATGGTGATGAGGAGGAGGAGGAGTAGGATGACTATGATGATGATGAGGAGGATGAGGGTGATGATGATGAGGATGAGGGTGATGATGATGAGGATGATGATGAGGATGAGGATGATGAGGATGACGATGGTGATGATGATTATGATGATGATGAGGATGTTGATGATGATGATGATGATGACGATGACGATGATGATGGTGATGATGATGATGATGACGATGATGATGATGACAATGATGGTGATGAGGAGGAGGAGGAGGAGGATGACCATGATGATCACAATGAGGATGAGGGTGATGATGATGATGATCACAATGACGATGAACAATGACAGTGATGATGAGGAGGAGGAAGATGATGACCATGATGATGATGATGAGGATGAGGGTGATGAGGAGGAGGAGGAGGAGGATGACGACGATGATGAACAATGATGGTGATGATGATGATGATGACCAAGATGATGAGGAGGAGGATGAGGGTGGTGATGATGCTGATGATGAGGATGATGATCATGATTATCATGATGATGACGATGACGATGATGATGAACAATGATGGTGATGATAACAAGGAGGAGGATGATGACTATCATGATGAGGAGGAGGATGAGGGAGATGATGATGATGATGATGATGGTGATGGTGATGATCATGAGGATGATGATGGTGATGATGATGATGATGATGAGAATGAGGATGAGGATGGTGAGGATGATGATCATGATGATAGGTTTAGTTGAAACTTTGCTTTGATTCTATTTTCAAGCATTTTCAATGTAATGGTGATGATGAACAATGTTGATGATGAGGAGGATAATGACAATGATTATGATGAGGATGATGACTATGATGATGATGAGGATGGTGGTGGTGATGATGATGATCACGATGACGATTATGATGAACAATTATGGTGATGATCATTATCATGATGATGATGATGATGATCGATCACGATGATGATGATGATGATGATCACGATGACTATGGATATGATGATGATTACGATGATGATGACGATGATAGAAATGAGACTTCACTCACTTACTATAAATACTAATTACTAAATCTTGAAAACCGTTGAAATCTTTAATACACATATAAACACTTATTACACTGATGGCCATACACTTGTTTGAAGATTCCTAGTACTAGATGATCTGGTGTATTCTACAAACGGTACATTTGCAGACATCGATGAACAACCATCCACCCCTCAAATCTCTCTCGTCCCCCCCCCCCATATATGTCCCCTACCCATCTCACCCTCTCATGATTCCCTCTACTCCTTCCTCTCCCTCCTTTGACACTTATCCTTTCAATTAATACAATTTCTTTAATAATCATGGAAAATAAATTGGTAGAGTTCTATGACTTCACTATAGCATTAAGATAATATTGTAGGATATGGGCGCTCGTACGAAGTTGGCTCCACATTTTAGTGCCACTTCAAAAATCGGAAACGCACTTCCGAAGTGTAAATCGAGAACACATATGCGTTATTAATGGTACGTTCGGAATAACCCGAACCCAAACACAAGGATAAGGTTAGTAAGGAAGTATCGCATATGCGATATATCGCATATGCATTCTGTAAAAGTTAAATATCGCATATGCGATATGGATACAATGATTTTTAATTAATGGGTAGTTTTTTTAGATGATCTCCAAAACGCATTTGCGATATATCGCATATGCGATTTAGTGCTCACTAAATATGAAACTTGACTGATCAATGCTTATCAAATATTAAAATATTAAATATCAAATGCATATCAAACTTGGACTGAAATATGTTAAACTTCTATAACCTTACAATGGCTCCCATACCAATGGCTCTGACCTCCAAACCTATCCTTGGACCATGGTAGTGTCTGTGATGATGATGATCACGAATAGTATGACTATGATGATGATGAGGATGACGGTGATAATAACGATGATGATGATAAGGATGATGATGATGATGATGATGATGATGATGATGATGATGATCACGATGACAATGATGATGACCAATGATGGTTATGATGATGATGATGATGATGATGATGATGATGATAACGATGATGACAAACAATGATGGTGATGAGGAGGAGGAGGAGGATGACTATGATGATGAGGATGAGGATGAGGGTGATGATGATTATGATGACCATGATGATGATGATGAGGATGAGGGTGATGATGAGGATGATGAGGATGATGAGGATGATGAGGATGATGATGGTGATGATGATTATGATGATGATGAGGATGGTGGTAATGATGATGATGATGACGATGAGGATGATGATGGCGATGAGGAGGAGGAGGAGGAGGATGACCATGATGATGATGATGAGGATGGGAGTGATGATGACAATGATGACGATGACGATGAACAATGATGGTGATGATTAGGAGGAGGAAGATGACGACCATGATGATGATGATGAGGATGAGGGTGATGAGGAGGAGGAGGAGGAGGAGGAGGAGGATGACGATGATGAACAATGATGGTGATGATGATGATGATGACCAAGATGATGATGAGGAGGATGAGGGTGGTGAGGATGATGATGATGATGATGATGATGATGAAGACGATGGTGATGATGAGGAGGAGGACGAGGATGACTATGATGATGATGAGGAGGATGAGGTTGATGATGATGATGATGATGATGATGATGATGACCATGATGATGATGAGGATGATGATGGTGATGATGATGAGGATGATGAGGATGAGGATGAGGATGATGAGGATGAGGATGAGGATGATTATAATGACGATGATGATGAGGAACAATGATGATGATGATGACAGGTTTAGTTGAAACTTTGCTTTGATTCTATTTTCAAGCGTTTTCAATGGAATGGTGATGATGAACAATGATGAGGATGAGGAGGAGGATGACAATGATTATGATGAGGATGATGACTATGATGATCATGAGGATGATGATGGTGATGATGATGATCACGATCACGATGTTGATGAACAATGATGGTAATGATGATGGTCATCATCATCACGATGATGATGATGATGATGATGATGATCACGATGATGATGATGATGATCACGATGACTATGGCTATGATGATGATTATGATGACGATGATGATGATAGTAATGAGATTTCACTTGCTTACTATAAATACTAATTACTAAATCTTGAAAACCGTCGAAATCTTTAATACACATATAAACACTCATTACACTAATGTCCATACACTTGTTTCAAGATTCCTAGTACCAAATGATCTGTTCTATTCTATGGACTGTACATTTGCACACATCGATGAACAACCGTCCACCCCTCATATCTCTCCCGTCCCCCCCCCCATATATCTCCCATAACCATCCCTCCCTTCCCCTTATATGTATCCTCCCTTCATCCCCCCCATA